>JAPDKZ010000058.1:0-211470 GCA_027569885.1 Aspergillus diversus
CCTCTGTCTGTTTTAAACCCGTCCCCCCCAATCTTAAATCTTGCATCCGTTTATACACTTTAAAAATCGTGTGGTTTTTTTTTTTTTTTTTAATTCCAAACTGTTTCCCCTCTTCCTTCCCCTTTTTCACAAAAAATAAATTAAAAATTTTCTATTTAAGCTTTCCTCTACTGTTTTTTTTTTTTTTTTTTTTTCCCCCCCCCCCCCCCCCCCCCCCCCGGCCTAAATGCTATATTAAGAAGAGCAATATGTCCTCAAATACGGTTGCTATGCTCTCACGATACTAGCCCAATTCCATTATTGCTCCTCGGGGGAAATTTGAGGCCTTTTATGCTTGGTCGATTTTCCGATTCTTGATGTTTGTCAATCTTACCGAAAAATGGCTGGTGTTCGCGCTGTGCATGTGTCATTCAACGGCAATGCAAGGCGCTAGTCCAGGGATAGCACAGCTATACTGTTTTCAGCAAATCCCTGTTAGACGCCCCAAGCCCCAGCCGTCACCAGGGCCCAGAAGATTCTCTCCCTTTTCAAGCCGGAGAGCTTGCCCTTCAACAAGGAGACAACGATTATTTGGCCCCGGATTACTGGTGCCTGTCTCGATAGGTTCCCCCTTTTCCTTGCCGTAGTAGCGAAGTCATGGGATTATTGCGACCATCCTCCGAGTATATTCTTCTGCCTAGCTCTACTGGTCTAGTGGTGGCCGCTGGGCGGAGAGGGGAGGTTTTCGGGATGGGAATTAGTATTTGGTCGTGGGGCTCTCCACTGTGGAAATATGTGGCGCCAATTGGGTCGGTCGGTGTCGATGCTCATAAACCAAGGATCAGGAGGATTTGAGGATCCTATTAAGGGGGAATGAAGAGTCTCCTCTCCTTGCTTGGTGTGCACAAGATATTATTGAGTTCTTTCCATGGCAAAAATACAAACCATAACTACATAAAACACCGCATAGCCACTGTATAGACGCCAGGGAACAGAGACACATGGACCAACATGATGGAGCTGAAACGAACCAATGGGAACGGGGAGTAAAGGGGGTGAAGGCAAAAAAGGGAAGGGTAGAGAGAGTAGGAAATAGAAGACAAAATCAATTTCATCGAGTTAGAAGAATAGGGAAGGGTGAAAGAATCAAGAATAAAGGTGACAGAATAATGTGACTAGGATGATGTCCAACAACCATCGCCATACAATGTCCATATCTTCGTATGTTGTTCCCAACAAGGTCCCTCTTGTGTATCATCTCCGTAGAGGCTAATTAACAAACAAAAAGAAACATCAAGACCATTCAATTATCACATCACAAAAATAAAACTCGTTGCAGTTGGCGTATCTTGGCCTGAATTGGAATATTACTGGTGTTTTAACAGCATCCCTTGTTGCTCTCGGCGTCTTGTGAGTTCTCGATTACTATCACTGGGCGGCGCTCTCCAGGCGCTCCCTGGCCGGATTCGCCGTCCAGAGCCTTACTAGAAACAATGCGGTAGATCTCTGTGCAAGAAGACGAGTGTAAGCCGCTGAAAAAGATAGGAAGGGAGAAGAGGTGTGGGTAAGCCTAACCTGTGAGGATATTTTGGAAAGCAAGTTCGACATTGCTGGCGTCAAGGGCGGATGTCTCGATGAAAGATAGGTTGTTTTCGCCTAGCTGTGGTTAGTGGGGGGGGCGAAATAAAGTGCTCGAGGGAGCGAACGGGCCGACAAGGGAGGGACGTACTAGCAAATTGTTTTGCCTCCTCCGTTGGCACAGCCCGTAAATGTCTCAAATCGCTCTTGTTCCCGACTAGCATGATGACAATGTTGGAATCAGCATGATCGCGGAGTTCCTTCAACCACCGGTTGACATTTTCATAAGTTTGGTGTTTGCTGATATCGTAGACTAGGAGTGCCCCAACAGCGCCTCGGTAGTAGGCAGAGGTAATTGCGCGGTAACGCTCCTGACCAGCAGTATCCCAAATTTGAGCCTTGATTGTCTTTGAATCAACCTGGATGGAACGAGTTGCGAATTCCACGCCGATGGTGGACTTGGAGTCCAGATTGAACTCGTTTCGGGTGAATCGACTCAAAAGGTTAGACTTTCCAACACCGGAGTCTCCAATAAGCACCACTATTTGGATGAAGGGAGGTCGGCATTAGTTTTATGTGTTGACTACAAACAGGTCGAAGGGAGGGTTTTGCAGCGACTGTGCGGAGGGGCGAAGTGGCAACATTACCTTTGAAGAGAAACTATCAGGCAATCATGTTAGTTATACAATACAATTCACTTGGCTGGTTCGGGGGAAGCAAAGGCAGGGACACTCACATCATATTCATCGTTAGCCATGATGGGTAGTTAGACGAGAGCTCGCAAAGCTCTACGATTTGTAAATTCAAAAATTGAGGGAAAGGAAGTTTCGAGGTGGGCGGCGATTTTGGAGGCGGCTGGCTTGAAAGAAAGCCGACGACAGTGGGAATGTCAGTTCTGGGAGGGGAAAGAGATCGTCAGTTGAGGTACGGGATTTCAGGTGACGGGGATATCCAGGAGCAGGTACCGCACTAGACGAGGAAAAATAAGGACTCACAGGGCACTCGAGAATCAGGGGGAGGTTAGATAGGAGGTTATCCAGATGTTGTTCTCTCTCCTTGGGAATTCCCACTCGTCGCAGGTGCCGGGTGGGTGCCTGTTTCGGGCTAGTGGTGGGTCACGTGCGACACACTCACGTTCCTGGTTGCTGGGTTCGGACGAATGATGATTACAAAACACGAAGCTGATGCGCGAGATCAAAGCGGTATGCACGGTTTGATGGTGAATAGACCCTAGTCGAAGTCACTTTGCCGGCATTTGATGCAATACCCCGTACCTTGGAGATGCCGATGAAACAAAACTCCTATCCGGGTGCAGGGACTTAATGCCTTTGGCATATCCAGAACCTTAGCCTCTCTATCTCCATTACCTAGTTGCTACTTCCCTTCCCCAAAAGAATAATGGGTAATGCCAGTGATGATGACATATCCCTTACCTCCACGGTTGTTAGCGAACAACAGTCTGAGTATGATGTTGAGACTATTCATGCCGAGCAGGAATTTTCAGATGGAGTCAAATATCTTGTGCAGTGGGCGGGCTACCCCGTCCTGAGATGTACTTGGGAACCTGCTGAGCAATTTTCCACTGATCAAACACTAGCTGAATGGGAAGAGAAGAAGCGATCTATTGCTGAGGGGAAGCGATTGGCTTTTGATGTACCGCGGTGGGAAGAAGATGTGCGGCTGGATCGGGAAAAAAGATACAATAGAAAGCGCAGAAGACGAGCTAAAAGGTGGAAGCTTGCCTCATCAGCCCCAGCTCTAAGCACTGAATCGACTGGCAATTCAAATCCTGCGCCTCGCGCCTCCCGCTCTGACGCAGAATCTCATGCTAATCTTCATGAGAATGTTCATCCCTCCAGACAGGGAAAAATACTTTCCGCACCCAAAGAGTCACCGGTGTTGTTTGGAAGCGGCCAGCGCGACCCTGAGCGCACTCTATCAAAGAAGTCCCACAGCACTGACCCATACAGAGTCTTTAATCTGTCCACAAAGTGGAGGTACGAAAAGGCCAAGCGTAATGAACCACCTCCTAATATGCGCGGGCTAGAGCTCATGCGGCCCTCTGAGTTCACACCTATCTCCCCTGCCAATGCGGTTACGCTTGCTACTCCCTATCCAACCAAATCCAACTTTGATGAAACGACAACCGATTCAAGGCAGGTTTCTGGAGGCGAAACGGTCATCGATACTTCTTGTGTAGGTCGTTCTTCTATGGCCTCGCCCATTCAGTTCCAGGTTGGGCCCCCACCCAGGGAATTTCAATCACAATCACAGGGAATTTTTGATCTGCAACCTCGTCGAATGAACCCTGATCTGCAGAACTCGACTGGAGAGTCTGAAAAGGATAAAATCCCCAAGTTTCCACGAAGGTTCCCTCGCCTTGGAAATAAAATCCCATCCATGTATCCAAACCGCTTCTGGAACAATGGGGAGATTTTTGTTTCTATGTATTATGGACCGGACAGAAAGGAGATTGGCCATGTCAGGCTGTGCGGATTTGATTCATTCTCTAGAAAACAATTTCTCAAATCAAAGACGCATGACAGAATTAATATATGGTTTCAGCATCTGTGCACTTTTGACGACTATAATACCTTATGCCTTAATGAGGTACGGTTTCAGAAATACCTTTGTTGGATCTTTTACCCCACTTATTTTGTGTTGTGCTAATACAATTATCAATGTTCTAGAAAGGGAACATGAAAATCGGCAATGGCTGGGTTGAAGGCTTTGATGATACTGAGCCAGAAGTCTATAAATTGGCCGAAACACTGGAGCAAAACAGCCTCATTGCAATGTGTTACCTTGACAATGATCGCCGAGATGTCCTTCTTGGATATTCACCTAACTCACCCGAGTTTAAATTTCTCGATACCACTCAATCTTCATATGCGTTTAGCTTTCTCAATCTTGTGTTAAGGACCTCACTTAAACCTGTGGAGCACTTGAGTTCCTTAGGCAGTCACGATTCCGCAGCAAAGTCCAATACCACACTCTCGCCAACAGCTAGCGAAAAACACAGCGCTAGCGCTTCAACCAAGCCTGCTTCCCCAATTGCGATAAGAACGCTGCCCCAGGATTTAAGGAGAGTAACGCAAGTTGCAGTCCGAACAAGCAAACCAGTTGAGCAAGATCTTGGACGCGGAACTGGTGATGAAATGGATCTTGATACCCATACCGATCGGTCCCTTGCGGCGGCTCCATCTCCCCATAACAAGCAAGCCGATTTTGCCGCGGCATTCGAGAAACAATTTGGAGTGACCTTTGAAATGCTGGCAACATTCAATAGCGCGGGGGATGTTCGGGGGAAGGAGATGTTTTATCTCTGGTTCCCAGAGGAGGCGAGGGTTGATATGGAGTTGGTCGAAGCCTTTCTCAAAACGCGAACCAGCCTTGTATACTCTACGCAAGTCAAAGAGGATTGGGAGCGGTTCTTATCGACGACGAAGTTCTTCCACCCTATAATACTGGTGGGCTTTCAAATCTTCAATTCTTAATCATTAATGCAAAAGCTAATAGCGGACCAGTTTCACGAGTCTTTCCGGGACTACCACACAATTCCTTCCTTTAGAGACCTAATCTGCAAGACTTCTAGCTACTGGACCGTCTCTTTAACCCAACCTTTGCAATACGTCGATCGTCCACTTCACTTCCAACGACTCTTTCCCAACGGCGGCGTCCTGTTGATCACCGAGGACTTCATGCTTCGTGACCCGAACGGCACTTTAGTTACTCTCTCTTGGTTCCATGAATGGATTAAAACCAAATTTCCCGGAACCTGGAAAATTATGTTTCGGCCAGATGTTTTAAATTGGTTGTTGAAACAACCCGAACCTAGTGACAAATATCGGAAGGGCACGTAAGTAGCCTCCTTTTTGAGTATATTTCTATATTTTCACTATAAATCTATCTAACAATAGAATACAAGGTGGCTTGCTATGTATCACTGGATCATGAAACTGGGTGCACCAACTACCGACACCGAAGCGCACTTTGGCGCCTACGACGATGATACCAAGAGCAACGTCATTTCAATATCCCAAATTCCCAGCTACGGTTCCCGCTCAGAAGACGATCACCCAGATATTCCAAAAGGGACGAGTCAAGAAGTAAGAAACACAGACCATTTGGCCGAATTCTTTGCCGGCTGGGGATTGGTCAACAGCCACCGCTTCCGGCGCTTCTACATTTTAACTTCAATCAAACCGCCGCCTGAGAGATGGGCCAGTTGGCACCACATTGAAGTTCGAGTCGGTGCTAAAGATTTTATGAACCATTTTAAAGTCGATCACAAAGTCCACTGGGAAAATGTTAAGCGATCGTCTCAGCCATTCACCCTGGCTCCTACTGGTAGCGTCGAAGCTACGCCCTATACGCCACGCACACCGAAGGCTCCTAGCGATAGGCGGCGCTCTTCTGCATTTTCTCAGCAAGCTCCAGCAAAGCCTTCTTACCCTCAACCTTACCAATAACCAAAGGAAGAGTCGAAAGAGCAAACCTATAGATGGCACTGATTTGGCTCTCTACTCCTTCTTCCTTTCTCTTCCTTTTTTCTTTTTCGGAGGGAGTCCTTTATGATTCTAACTAGATACCACACGATGTCATGTAACTGCAACCTTGGAACATGAGTTTACTCAAAAAACCCTAAATGGAAAAAAAAAAAAAATCATGATTCAGGATATCAGTGTCGCGGCCAAGACAAGTCGCAAGATTAACACGAATGAGGGTCAAACCAGGACCTCAAAATCTCGCACAGTAGGGAGGCATCACAGGCTCGAAACGCTGATTGAATGAGGAAAAAACACTGTAGCCTTGTAAAGGTAAGCCACCATAAACCGATACGAAGATATATAAGGGACATGAATGTTAAATACAACGCGCCAGCGCTTTGGCCTCGAAATAGACAGTGTTCCTGGAGCGACAAAAGGATAAGGATCATGGATATATTACGAGCCCACTGCCCTGTTACGGTACTCTCTGAAATTTGGGATAGTATTAATAGACTCATCCGTGGCAGTAGATGGCGCTTTGGGCTTCCCATTCTTGTGGTGGCGCATTTTCTCCTCCCATTGATCCTCTTCAGCCGCTATCATCGAATGGAACCGGCCTCCCTGACCGCGGGCGAGGTAGATCGGCTTTTCGTTACGCTCTGCCACAGCCTCCGTGATGAGGACGAATTTCACACTGGAGCCGGGAGTCTCAAACATGGCGTCGCTCAGTATAGTTTCCAGTTCAGTCCGAAGAGCACGTGCCCCAGTGCCCATTTCGAAGGCGCTGGCAGCAATCTTGTGGAGAGCTGGAGTTGTGAAACGGAGGTCGATGCCAGATAGCGAAAATAGGGTCGTGTATTGTGCCAGGAGTGAGTTGTGGGGTTCAGTGAGGATTCGGACAAGGAGTGGCTGGGTGAGTGTTGAGAGAGCAGCGGTGACGGGAATGCGCCCTACAAGCTCTGGAATGAATCCGTAATTCTGCAAGTCGGAGGGGTTAAGAAGATCCAATGCGTTGAAGTAGGTTGGTTCACCGCTGGGCGATGAGGGTGAAGCGGAGTTGAAAAATGGTAGATACTTCTTGTACAGGGCTTCCTCTTCCGACCCAGGTAGGATGGGAACTGGCTTATTACCTGTGGGATCAGACGCCCTGGAGCGCTCATTGGACGTCTGCGGTGATCGGACGGGCTGGCCGAAGCCGATAGAGCCTCGCGATACGCGGTCCATAACCACCTTGTTTAGTCCAACAAACGCACCGGAGCATATGAAAAGGATGTTATCAGTGCGAACGTTATAGACCTCGCCTTTTTGCGCCATATTCCCACCACCAGATGGTACATAAGGGGCGCCTCCAAGCGGGCTATGTGACGAATAGGAATTGGGAGGGTTCCCAATGCGAGGAGCATTGCGCTCTTGCTTTGCTTGCACTTGCACAGTTGTACCTTCAATAATTTTCAGAAGGGCCTGTTGAACCCCTTCCCCGCTCACGTCTTTGCCGTGGCTGACCTTCGCAGCTGCGATTTTATCCACTTCATCGAGCACAATTATTCCGCGCTCCGCCTGCTCCACATCGTAATTGGCAGCAGCGAGCAGCCTGTGAACACACACTTCTGCGTCTTCTCCGATGTAGCCGGCCTGTGTGAAGGGGGTGCAGTCGGACATACTAAACGGCACCGATAATACCCTCGCGAGCGTTTTCGCCATCAGTGTTTTACCCACCCCCGAGGGGCCTAATAGTAGTATATTTGACTTTTCCAACTGTAGTTGTGATGCCTCATCCGGGAGTTCAGACTTGTCCGGTGTAGGGGTAGGGGTGATAAGATCGGCGGAAAGATAGCTCGTTCGTTGTTGCCCTGGGTATTCATCTACAACCCCTATCAGCACAGTGCCATATACACCGGAGGAGATGTTCGCCCCGTTTCATAGCACGGGGAACCTACCTTCGACTGGGTGATGTTCTAGCGATTCCCTGCGTGCACGCTTCGCGATCAGCTCCTCAGCTTCCTCCTGGCGCCTCTGAAGTTCTTGCACCCGTTGGTAATGATTGAACACGGCGACACTGAGTATTTTCTTTGCGCGATCTTGGCCCACGACAAATTGATCCAAATATTTCTTTAATGTCCTTGGTGTAATCCTGGGAGCTCCAAAGGCGGGGGTCGACCCTAAGGGTCCGGCTGTGGGTAGCCCAGGTTCATAGGTCCCAGACCATGGCTGGTTCGTGAAATCGGACCGGTTAAATTGGGACAGTGTAGGAAACGATGCGAGAGAGCTGGAGAAATCGCGACGGGCAAGGTGGGAGTACAATGTTGTAGATCGCCGATAGCGGAACACGGAGGAACGATGCACTTTGAGACCGCCCTGGGCCCACGACGGCGGCCACAGCATGACTGGGCGCCGGAATCAGAAAGTGAAGGGGCAAGGGCAGCGAAGAACAGGGACGGAGCTTCTACAAAAGCGCAAGGAAGTACAAAGGATGAGGCCGGAATAAATGGAATATGGTGGATAGTGGGATGGGTCAAATATGAGCAGCAGAAGGTTCAGAGAATGGAGTATCATCATGACGGGCCGAGATAAGATGCAGGCAGAGACACTAGCCAAAAGCCCCCCCGCTTTCCAATGAACCTTTGTCTCCGGAATTACAAGCACCTTAATACTAGCCGACAAAAAACTCTGTTAGTGGTAAACCGGTTTTTAAATAATGATATACCTTGATGTTTTTAGATCTTTTTTTTCCTCCCTCGGAATAGTTTTATGAACATGGCGGGCTGAAGCTCACAGCCACATCCGAATGTCGCCACTACCCACGATGAAATGGTAGTACTACCTGCTTGTTTATTTTGTCTCATTAGGCCCCGAAAAAGCTTATTTTGGGAAGCATGGTTGTATTGTTCATATCTGAAACATCAATATACTTGGAACTTGAGCCCATTTTTTGTAGGGGTCAGGGGGACAGAGAGTAAGCGCTGGGGGGCTGGGTTTCAACTACACTGGCAAGGCATTTTGATACACAGGCACCCAATATTTCATTAAAAATACTATTGAGTGGAAGAATTCTAATTGATGTCTCTTTCATCTTCAAACTCTCTCCCCCCCTTTCCCCCTCGGCTCATCCAGGTTATACTTGATTTGCTAAGCCTTAACCCACCAATGTGAAGATGCCAAAAGGCTGCCCTCTGGAGAGTAGAAAATGCTATCTGGCCGCGTGTATAACTCTTGAAGTTCGAGCTCGTGGTACTCTGACCCCTGGATTGGTCTGGCTTTGACGAGGTTGTATTATTCACTTACCCCTCCGCTTCCCACGCCTACTGCGCTCGCTCTTGGTCACACATGTGATAGGAATCTCATTAATATGCCATCCATCATTCAAGAGGAACTATTTTCCAACAAAACCGGGGAGAGCCGTGAAATACCCCAGGAGGTATTCTGAAACGCAGGGATTCTTTCACTTGTTTGTCCTGAAAACAGGTTGCTGCTCCATTGTTTGGGAAATGAAACCCCGTAACGCTGCCCATCGACTGGATACAGAACTAGGCTCAGACTCGGTCTCAAGAGTGGGCGTCACAGGCGCCTGAATGTTTGTCATTTGGGCCATGTTCTTCGCAAAACGATCCCGTTCTAGTTTTTCCAACTTTTCTTTGCGTTTCATGGCCCCCGGTTTATGCTTCAATGTCTTCTGCTTTATAATGTTCGCCTGGCTAAGGTCACCCATTTCTAGTTCTGTCTCCGGGAGGGCGTCGGCTAAGGACTCAAGATTGGCAGCCAGTTTCTTGGACGCTCGACGGCGCTTTGTGGATTTGGCAGAGTTCTTTTCAATTTTGGACACGAAGTTGGCATGTTTAAGAGTGCGCTTATGTTCTTTCTTCAATCGGAGATCGCCAGAGAGCGGATTCGGCTTGGTGGAATGCAAAGCTCCTCTTCCAGAAGCAGACTTTGCGGCGGCCGCCTTTTTCTTGATGGATCGAACTGGGGCCTAGAATTGTGGTTAGAGTATGTTATTTTGGCTTATATTGTATCTATATCAGGTAACTCACCATGTCGGGCTATGCCTGATCGTGATGATGGACTTTTTTGTGGTTGTAAGATCCATCATTATGATTTTGGCAGCCCGCATCCGGAGAACTGTCGAATTCTGCTGGGCTAAACTTTAATACTAAATCTAAAGAGGATTAGACCGAACTCAAACCACCCACCGCCCACCTGACCCCCGCACCATGTGAGAGGCATTTTTTTATTTTTTTATTTTTTTTTTCTTTCCCCTTGGCTCTACAACTTGGAACGATTATTATTTCCCACCCTATTATGACAGAGTAGTATTAGTGGCTTTCTCCCCCTCCTTTTTGTTGGTTGATAAGAATCTTAACCAACGGCTGGCCCTAAGCACCACTAATCTACTACCTGGGTTGCCCATCCATGCAAGTTTACTGTCTGGCGTTTGTTCCCAGCCTTCTAGACTCCTCTCGTAATCCTGTTGGGGCACAAAAAAAAAAAGCTGCACCACCAACAATATCAAGACCGAGTAAACCGAACTCACCCTACATTAGCATCAGATTGCCACCGCATAATTTTCGAGGACTTCGGCCGTTACTTCATCTCTTCGTGAATCTTGTGAGCCTTGTGAATGCGGCTTTTTTCTTCTCGCCCCCTCTCTCTCAGCTCGCGTGCAACCATAATTTTACCTCGGCCTCGGACCTCTCAACAATTCCTAACCAGTGAAAGCATTGGGGTACATTCGGTGCAGTTGACGTTATTCGGAACCGTTCAATCTTCCCTTCCTATTTCAGCTCGATTCCTGTCATCCGCTCCTCCATCATTCCCAGCAAAATTTTTTGAAAACCACGCAAAAATGGGCTCCCTTGGACCATACAAGCACAAGCACAAAATTGCAGTGGTGGGCTCTGGAAACTGGTATGATGCGTGAATTTGATTTCTTTTTCGGTCAGGTTGGTATAGGACAAGTGTATTAATACAGTAAAGGGGTACTGCTATCGCCAAAATCGTCGCCGAGAATGCCGCTGGCAACCCTGCCATTTTTGAGAAGGATGTCCAGATGTGGGTTTTCGAGGAGAAAGTTGAAATCACTGAAACGTCTCGACACTTCAATGCCTCTTCCCCGTTTTGCCAGGGGCCGCAAAACCTGACAGATGTGATCAACCAGACCCACGAGAATATCAAATACCTGCCGGGCATTACTCTACCTAAAAATCTACATGCTAATCCCTCCTTGGTGGATGCCGTCAAGGATAGCACCATCCTCGTCTTCAATCTTCCTCACCAGTTCATCATCAAAACCTGTGAACAAATAAAGGGAAAGATTTTGCCATATGCTCGCGGGATATCGTGTATCAAGGGCGTCGATGTGAACGAGGAGGGCATTCACCTGTTTTCTGAAACTATTGGCAAGATTCTTGGGATCTACTGCGGAGCTTTGTCTGGTGCAAACATCGCCAATGAAGTCGCCCTGGAGAAATGGTCTGAGACTAGTATCGCCTACGATCCTCCGCATCTCGATTCCAAGGCACCTTCACCCAATCGATCGCCCTCCGCATCTACGGATAATATTGTTCACTTTGAGCACAAGGACGTCTCTGGACAGTTCTCACGTGTGAAGCTCCAGGCTCTCCCCTCCGAGTTCCCTCCGATCGACCACGCTGTCCTCAAGACACTCTTTCACCGCCCGTACTTCCATGTTCGAGTGGTGCATGATGTTGCGGGTGTTTCACTTGGAGGTGCCCTCAAGAACGTGGTTGCGATCGCTGCGGGTTGGGTCGAAGGTATGGGATGGGGAGACAACGCGAAGGCCGCAATCATGCGTGTTGGGCTGTTGGAGATGGTTAAGTTCGGAGAACAGTTCTTCGGGGCAACAATTAACACTCGAACATTCACCGAAGAGAGTGCTGGTGTTGCCGATCTGATTACAAGCTGCAGCGGTGGCCGTAACTTCCGTTGCGCGAAGCTTAGTATTGAGAGAAAACTACCCATAGAGAAGATTGAAGAGACGGAGCTCAACGGCCAAAAGCTCCAGGGCACTTTGACAGCGGTCGAAGTGAACAGTTTTCTGAAGAAGCAAGGCCTTGAAGAAGAGTTTCCTTTGCTGACCGCAGTTTATCGTAAGCTTTTATTCTCACTCATCTTCTTTTGCTTTTATTTTATCGGGTCGCTTACAGTTTCCGCAGGTGTTCTTCAAGGCAGTATGCCCGTGGAAGATATTCCTTCTTACATTGAGCGGTAAATAGGACCTACAACTATCTTCCCTTTCTCTATTTTTCTTCTGCGTCGGTTATTAATTCACGGGGCTTTGTTTCGTTTTATTCTTGACAGCAAGCCGATTTCCACTGCATTTTTAGGGTTTGACGGACAAAGGGGTGATGGCGTGAACCAGGCGATTTTGGGAGCTAGGTTGTGAAGCTTCGGACAGGGTGCAAACAAGCATACGATATCTTTTCTGCTTTTTAATTCCCCTCATTTTGGTCTGAGAGCAATTATTATGTTACGGTATTATGCATATTTATATATAGATAGCCTATAATAGAGCCCATGGCAGCCATTTTCCTGCAATGCCCCTCCCGGTGCTTTTCGGGGGTCGGATGAAATCCTGATTGAGGTGCGCAAGTGTGGAGGCCCGAGTGGAAAATCTAGGCCGCCCGGCTTGGATGCATGATGTCACTTGCTGCCGCGGGGTTCCCAAAGCTGGCCCAGGAACCAGCAAAAACCCCGGTGAGTGGCTTGTGATTCCCCTTTCTTGTCTTTCCACCCTCTCTTTCGTTGAGGGGTTCTTTTATCTCCCATATAACTTACCTTCCTCTTGTCCCGTGGCCAGGCTTAGTGAGAGTGGATTTGCCACTTTGGCACAACATTAGCAGCTTATCTGTCCAACTGGGCGCCATTGCAAGTCCTTACTCCAAATTTTCGCTAAGAATCGGAAATCGCGGCCAGTCTGGTTTATAAGGTAATTAGGAAGACACCCTCAATTCCAATGGCTCCAGATACATTCTATCTGCTTCCCTTGAAGGACGATGGCTCCCCAGATGTGCCGGGCGGATATATTTACCTTCCTCCTCCAGATAATCCGCAGTATCAGCTCCGTTTCGTGATCGAAGGTAGCAGTTCCATCTGCAGAGAGGGTACGTTATGGGTGAATATCCCGGAATATGGCAAGAGCTTCGAGCGCACGGCGTTTCGAGGGTTTAGGTAATAAATGATCTACTTCCATTTCCATTTGCATGCGCTAAGACAATGGTAGACTGTCCCCAGATTTCAACAAGAACATCCACATCGATATCCCGATCATAAGCCCTGGATCCTTCGCGTATTATGTGACATTTTCCCCTCTTCCGGATTTTACAATTTCTTCCAAATCCACACCCGAGCCCACAAGGACTCCCACACACTATATTGATGTTTCTCCCACGCTGAGCCTTGGTGGCCAAAACATACCCCTCAATGCCCTCTCTATCTTCTCCGCGAACTCTAAATTTATGGGAAGATATCCTTCAGACTGGGACAAGTACCTGAACAGCATTTCTCGCCGCAAATATAATATGGTTCATTTTACGCCATTGATGAAACGGGGTGTCTCCAATTCGCCCTATAGCATTTTTGACCAGTTACAGTTCGATGAGATCGCGTTTCCAAACGGCGAAGAAGATGTTTCCCAGCTTGTCGCAAATATGGAAAAGAAATACTCACTTTTGTCGTTGACTGATGTCGTCTGGAATCACACAGCCAATAATAGCAAGTGGCTTGAAGAGCATCCTGAAGCTGGGTACAGCGTTGAAACCGCGCCGTGGCTAGAAGCAGCATTAGAGTTAGACACCGCACTATTGAAGTTTGGCCATGACCTTCCCAAGCATGGCCTGCCAACAGAGTTCAAGGCCATTGATGATCTGACGACGGTCATGAATGGGATGCGAGAGCATGTCATCAAAGCTGTCCGCCTCTGGGAATTTTATGTTATCGATGTAAAGGTTAACGCTCAAAATATTTTGGACGAATGGAAAACGTCGGGAGATGTAGACCTGACGGATGGTAAATGGTCCCAACTCGACCTCCAAAATTTCAAGGCATTGTCCCTAAAACAACAAGCAAATGTGATTCGTGAAAAAGCAATTCCAACGTCTAAGCAGATTCTTGGAAGGTTTGGACGAACTGTGGATGCTCACCTCGGTGCAGCCATTGCCACAGCACTCTTCGGTCATTTTGACCCAGCATCGTCGAATGTTGGCTTGATGAAAGGTTTGATCACCAAACTGCTTGACGAAGTTAATTTACCGTTCTATGGGGAGTATGATTCGGACGTGGCGGTGATCATGGATCAGCTTTTCAACCGCATCAAATACCTACGAATTGACGACCATGGACCAAAGCTTGGGGCTGTTACAGCCAACAGCCTTCTTATCGAGTCTTACTTCACGAGGCTCCCGCTTAATGAGATCACAAAGAACCATAATCCCAAAGCTCTCGCGCTTGTGAACAATGGTTGGATCTGGAACGCTGATGCGATGCGGGACAACGCAGGCCCAGATTCTCAAGCATACCTGCGGCGTGAGGTTATTGTCTGGGGCGATTGCGTCAAGTTGAGATACGGCTCCTGTCCGGAAGACAGCCCCTTTTTATGGGACTTCATGACAAAGTATACCCGCCTAATGGCCAAGTACTTTTCGGGATTCCGCATTGATAACTGCCATTCGACACCGCTGCCAGTTGCGGAATACCTACTTGACGAGGCCCGGAAAGTCAGACCCGACCTCGTTATCTTCGCTGAGCTGTTCACGGGATCTGAGGAAGCTGACTATATTTTTGTCAAAAGACTCGGAATCAACGCCCTTATTCGCGAGGCTATGCAGGCTTGGAGCACAGAAGAGCTGAGCCGGCTAGTACATCGCCATGGAGGTCGTCCAATCGGTAGTTTCGAACTGAATCTGCCCGCCCCGGGCTTGGCCTTTTCCAAGGATACCGAATCGGAGAAGGAAGTTATCCTTCATATCCGCCCGCTCCCCGTCCAGGCACTTTTCATGGACTGTACCCACGATAACGAAATGCCTGCGCAGAAGAGAACTGCAATAGATACCTTACCAAATGCTGCATTGGTCGCAATGTGTGCCTCCGCCATTGGGAGCGTCATGGGCTACGACGAAATTTATCCAAAAATAGTGGATCTCGTTCATGAGACTCGGATGTACTCTTTCTTTGAGCTCCCCGAATCACCTAGTCTTGACCAGCTGGCTGTCATGGAAGGGATTTGTGGTATTAAACGTCTGCTTAATGAGCTTCACACCATGATGGGAGTGGAAGGGTATGACGAAACATACATACATCACGACGGGGAGTATATCACAGTCCATAGAGCTCATCCACAAACTCGAAAAGGCATCTTTCTCATAGCTCACACTGCTTTCCCCGGTCACGATGGTCGGTCTATCCTCGCCCCTACCCACCTCCCCGGTGGTCGGGTCAAACCAATTGGAACGTGGCGACTACAGGTGGATGATGGGGAGGACAATAAAAAACAAGCCCTAGAAGATAATACCTACTTGAGGGGGCTTCCAAGCAAAGTTACTAAGTTTGAGGGTGTGAAAGTTGAAGAAAACGGCAACGAAACCATCATTTCAATACTTGACACATTTGTTGCGGGATCTATTGCCATTTTTGAAACTTCTATACCCGCTGTTGAGCAAGGTAACGGGCTTGATAAATACAGCATTACCCAGGGAGCAGACGAGGCATTTTCAAAGCTGGACTTGATTGATCTCAACTTTGTGCTCTATCGTTGCGATGCTGAAGAAAGGGATTTGAGTGGTGGGCAAGACGGGGTTTATAACATCCCAAATCACGGTCCCTTAGTTTACGCCGGTCTCCAAGGCTGGTGGAGTGTTCTCGAGGACGTTATAAGATATAACAATCTCGGTCATCCTGTCTGCGACCACCTCAGGGAAGGCCAATGGGCCCTTGACTATATTGTTGAGCGATTGCTGAAAGTGGCAAAGAAAGAAGGGTTTTCTGCCCTAAATCAGCCTACGGTATGGTTGCAAAGGAAGTTCCAAGCAGTCCGCAACTTGCCTAGTTTCCTTTTGCCACGATATTTTGCGATTATTGTCCAAACCGCCTTCGTTTCAGCTTGGAATCGAGGAATTCAACTTCTAGGAACTAATATCCAGAAGGGGCAGACCTTTATCCAACAATTAGCCATGGTCAGTGTGCAGCAGACCGGATATGTTAACTCTGCCTCGCTGTGGCCTACGAAGAGTGTTCCAAGCCTTGCAGCCGGTCTACCACACTTTGCCACAGACTGGGCTCGGTGCTGGGGCCGGGACGTGTTTATCTCACTTAGAGGCTTGCTTCTTTCCACGGGAAGATTCATTGAAGCCAAGGAGCATATTCTTGCATTTGCCAGTGTCCTCAAGCATGGAATGATCCCTAACCTCCTTAGCAGTGGTAAGTTCCCACGCTATAATTCTCGCGATTCTATATGGTTCCTGCTACAGGCGATCCAAGACTACACCAGGATGGCACCGGATGGTTTTGAACTTTTGAATGAGAAGACCCCAAGGAGATTCCTTCCGTATGACGATACATGGTTTCCATTCGATGACCCTCGGGCGTACTCAAAGAGCTCAACAATTATCGAGGTTATCCAAGAAGTTTTCCAGCGGCATGCCCAAGGTCTTTCTTTTCGAGAGTATAACGCCGGCCCAGATCTCGATATGCAAATGAAACCAGGGGGCTTCCAGATTGATATTAAGGTTGATTGGGAAACTGGCATAATTTTTGGCGGTAGCCAATCAAACTGCGGAACGTGGCAAGACAAAATGGGTGAAAGTGAGAAGGCTAAAAATAAGGGAGTTCCTGGAACCCCGCGGGATGGCGCGGCTATTGAGATCACTGGTTTGGTCTATAGTGCGCTCATATGGGCTGCGAATCTGTATGATCGTGGTATTTATCCCTACGATAAGGTCGATACCGGAGATGGAAACACAATCGCACTCAAGGACTGGGCCACCAAAATAAAGCAGAATTTTGAGCGCTGTTATTTCGTTCCAACAGATCCCAAGGATGACAGCCAATACGATGTCGACGCTAGCATTGTCAATCGCCGGGGTATCTACAAAGATCTCTACAAATCTGGCAAGCCCTACGAGGATTATCAACTCCGTTCTAACTTCCCTATAGCCATGGCTGTATCTCCAGACTTATTTACTCCCTCTCGGGCACTTACCGCACTAGCACTGGCAGACTCTGTCATTGTCGGGCCCATTGGCATGGCCACCCTTGACCCCTCAGATCTCAACTACCGCCCTAATTATTATAACTCTGAGGATTCGGCCGATTTTGCTACCTCAAAAGGAAGAAACTATCACCAGGGCCCTGAATGGGTCTGGCAAAGGGGTTTCTACCTCCGTGCGCTGCTTCACTTCGATCTTTCTCGGAGAAAAACAACAGAAGAGCGAACAGTGGCCTTTCAGCAGGTAACTCGACGATTGAAGGGTTGCAAGCAAGCTCTTCGGGAAAGCCCGTGGAAGGGTCTTACAGAATTGACAAATAAAGACGGTGCTCATTGTTCAGACTCGGTAAGATTTCTTTTCAAGCTTAATGATGTTCTTATTAAACTGATCTTATCTTCATTTGATAGTCTCCCACCCAAGCATGGTCAGCTGGATGTCTGCTTGATCTGTACTATGATGCGTCAAAGTATTCCTTGGAGGACATATAAATTAAATATACTCCGGAGTACGAGGGTGTATATATACTTTCAGTGGCGGGGTACATAGACCAGACACGGAAATAGCATAAAGTCTCAATAAACTTTCTCCTTTCTTTTGCCCATTTAACTATTGTGTAGTTAACTAGTTAACGTATTTCCCGGGCGGTCCGTGGTTCCCGACTGATCCGTGGTTTTTCCTCCAAAAGCTATGCTATCTCAACTTTAAACTATTATAACTCAATCAAAAGCAATTCAATTTAATTAAACTAAGTACTATAGCAATTTAGACATCTAGTTCTAATATGCCCTTAAATTCCACATTCAGAATACTTTGGTGGAGCGCGTTTTGGTGCCTGCATAGCTTGAGAAGTAGAATTACTAGTATCTTTCTTCTGTGCATGTACTTGGATTTTTTTCTTTGAAATTAGATCCCTAGCTTTCTAAAATAAAATACTAGATAGAGGAGTTATTTAATTCTTAGAGCAACCCTTTTTCTGTCTGTTATTCTCTATAGCAGCACAGAGATCATAGTTTTTCTGAGTTAGTATATTAGCATTATAAATAGCCAGCTCACAATCCTTTATAAATTAATCCAGCACTTGCTTTGAGAAAGATAAGGGACTCTTAGAGCCATTCTTCAGAAGCTTTTTAATTAAAGAAGCTTTTTAATGTACTTGACAGACTGTTTGAGGCGTATAAAGCTAAGAGAAAGGGATTAAAGTACTTCCTCTACTTAGGGGAGATATAGGAGTTAACAGTTTTAAACTTAACTTATCCAGTATTATATAAAAATTAAAAGGAACTATCCCAGTTACTTTAAATCCACTTTGAATATTATTCTTTATAAAGACAGTTATATAAGCTGCTAGATAAGTCTTTAAAAAATTAAGCTTATTAATATGATTATATCCCAGCCACCCTTTCTGCTTAATAAGTTGGCCATACACCCTTTTTAAGAGCATAAAACAACCCACATCTAAAGGCTGAAGAAGGTGAGATGAATGTGCAGGCATGTAGATAGGTATAATATTATTCTTCTTACACATCTGATTAAATTCAGGTAAGAGGTGGCTTCCATGCCTATCTAGAACTAATAATTAATATCCCCCTCTAGTACATGTATTTATGGCTGAAATAAAGACTTTTTAAAGCTAGCAAAGGCTAATTTTATCTATAGTCCATTTATTGGCGCTTATTTTAATTCTTCAGCTACCAGGAATTGCATCTTTATCAAACCATCCCTTAATATAAACCTTGCCCTTAAAGATAATAGTGGAGGATAATGGCTGTTATAGGTTCTACCTCAATCGTACGAACCGATGATAGGACTCGGCTTGCACTCAATCGAGCACTAGCGCTTGTCAAGGTGGTGAGGCTTTCATCTCCTTCACCAAATCATATTCCCCCTGAATTCCTGCTCCTTAGCAATTCCTTCTGTATGTATGGTATAGCTAGATTAGTTTAATCTATGTTTATCCCATAACATTAGGAATTACTCATTCATTGGATAGATATAGGAATTGTAAGGTTCCCTAAAATAACATAAGAGAAAACATCAGCTCTCTTAGGAGTTCTAGAGGAACTTTATACAGAAATGCGTGTATAAAAGACTTAGTTTAAAGAGTAGAATAATGTTCTGTAAGAGAAACTATGCAAGGCATAAGAAATATTATAATCTTATATATCTTAAACATTCTCTAAAGCATTACTCCCACCCCCTGCACTAGCTACTTATTAACCACGCCCATGGCACCCAGATATTAAACTGTTTACAGGAGATGACCTAAGAGATTACCACCTCTTCTATATAAACCTATATATAAAATTTGCTATTAATGCCGCGTGTTACATAATTAAAGAAGAACAGGTTTATTATACTTACAGTAGATTGCATGGGAAAGTTAATTAATACATCCTACCCTGATTATTAGCCCAGCAATTATCTGAAGTAATTATATAATAAAAAGATTTTATAAAAACCCTTAACAAAGCCTTTAATAACTCAGACTAACAAAGGAAGGCTCTTATACAAGTAAATATAATAAAACAGGGAAGGAAGGAGCTAGAAGAGTTTCTAAATAAATTTAATAAAGTATTATTAAATGCTGGAGATCTTACGTGGCAGGACATATAAAAGAAGACTTTACTAGATATAGCCATTAATTAGCAAATCTTGCAAGGAATAATCAGCGTACTTTAAGCTAGTTTATATAAGAACTACTATGATTAGCTATAGAGAATTAACCATAACATATAATATGTTGTGTGTATTAGCAAAGAAGAACAGTATATAAGCCGCACCCCAATCCATCTTATAAATAACAGTAATTAATAATATATGAAACAAACCAGCACTAATATTATAAATTAAGAATCTATATCTACTTAAATAACTGCACTATAATAAGAAATAACAGCCCTCTATATATCTGCCTTATTTATAAAATCTAAGAAAAGAGTAGAATAAGTTAGCACTGAGATCAGAGATTAGAGAAGAAGAGAGAGAGCATGTATTTATTATAGTAGAAAAACCTATTTTATATAAGAGTACTATTTAAGAAGTCTACTACCCCTTAAAAGAATAGTCTCTGTTCAATTATCTAAAGAAGAGAACAAAGAAATAAATTTAGATTTAAGAAAAAAATAAACCCTATATAAAGTTATGCATGGGAGAAGAGAAAAAAGCTAGTACCTAGTAATAAAACAAAGAACTATCTACTATTACTAAGTTTATATAAAGAATTATTAGACTCACCACCCTTCTTGGTCCATTTAATTATTAATAAAAAATATATAGCATGTATAATAATAGACACTGAATGCCTTATATATAAAGTAATTAATAAATTATTTATTAGATAATATAACATTCCTATACATGAAATTTTATCTTAAATAATAAAGAGAGTACTTAAGGGAACAGGAACCCTGAACCAAATTATATATATATAATTAAAGCTAAACATGCATGTGGAAAAAGAGGCCTGCTTCTATATTATGCCTAATTACTTAGGATACAACCTTATTCTAGGTTTATTATAATTAAATAAGCAATAAGATAATTTAAATATAAAAAAAGATTAACTATCCCTGTATATGACCCATACAGTAATCTATAATAAGTTAAAATAGTCTAAAAAAAAATTATATCTAGCTATAATATTCTTTCAGGCTATACAGGCTTATAAATAACATGTAAGAAAAAAAATAAGTTAGCTTAAAATATTTAACATGATATTTAATAATATTTAAGCAGTACTAGCACAGAAGAGGGTAGTTAATTTATATATAAAACTTTCATTGTATTATCATAAATTCCTTTCTTTATTTAAACTGGATAATGCCAAAGAGTTGCCTTCTTATAGGGGCGAGGGAGTTCATTATAAAATTAAACTTATATATATAAAGAAAGGAAAAGAACCAGAGATCCCCTAGGGATCTCTATATTTAATAACTAAAAAAAAATTTCTAGTTTTATATAAAGAACTTACTAAATTACTTACTAAAGACTATATCTAAGTAAGTTACTTATCAGCAGCAGCCTCTATACTTTTTATATATAAATCAGAAAAAGGCTTATAGTTTTATATAAATTATTAAGTTTTAAATAAGATTATATAAAAGAACTGTTATTCTTTACCTCTTATTAATAAGATACTCACTCAGATGAGTTAATATACATAATTTATAAAACTAGATATTATAGCTATTTTTTATAAGCTGTGGATAGCAAAGAGCCAAGAATAGATAATTATCTTTTATATATAATATAGTTTATATAAATAGCTAGTTACATCCTTTAATCTAGTAAATGCCCCCTTTATTTTTCAAAAATATATTAACTAGGCTCTAAGAGAGTATTTGAATGAATTCTACTTTGCTTATATAAATAATATTATAATTTATACTAATAGCACTCTGGAAGAATATAAAAAACATGTATAAAAAACTTTATAAAAATTAAAAGATACAGGGCTTTACCTGAATATTAATAAATATAAGTTTAAAAAAAAAAAAGTAAAATATCTAGACTATATTATATATATTAAAAAAGACATCATAATGGACCCTGAAAAAATCTAAGTTATTATTAAATAAGAATTATTAATTATAGTAAAGGGTGTCTGCTGGTTTTTAGAGTTTGCTAATTTCTACTGGTAGTTTATAAATAAGTTCTTTAAGATTATACGCCCATTGACAGAGCTTATAAAAAAAGAAGCTAAGTTTAACTGGACTGCTGGGTGTAAAAAAAGCTTTTATTAATTAAAGAATTTATTTACTACTATTTTAATCTTAGTCCCTTTTAACTCTAAATATATAATAATTCTAGAAGCAGACTCTTCCGGGTACAATATTAGGGGAGTTTTATTTTAAGTTAATAATTAAGATAATATATATTTTTATAGCTACTTCTTAAAAAGAAACATGCCTACAGAGTATAACTATAAAATCTATAATAAAGAGCTACTAGTTATTATATACTGCCTGGAAGCTTGGGACTCATGTTAGGATCAATACCGCAGATACGGAGTTGCGGGCGATCACGTGTAGGTGCACGTGACCCACCACCCGCACAATGTATTTAGCCACCGCAGAGTTGCTGGGTAGAGCAACTCAGCGGTTAGTTCTTCACCACCAAGACCCCTACCAATCAACCCTGCGGTATCACGCTGCCTTCCCATTCACGCTCACCCCGCAATACTGCGTTATTGCATAACATAGCTAACAGTTCTAACCACTCTACTACAACTGAGGCGGCCCGATACCCACGGAAATGGCAGGAAATAACGCGTCAAGGGCGCGACCGAGACGCGCAACACGGAACACAGGGAGAGGAGACAATATAACCTTAGAACCTGCAGACCACAGAAGTAAAGAAATAAAGTCACTAGATCCCCTCAATATTGCAAGTCTAATTGAGGAAGAAACTACAAATGTAATAAGAGAAAACATGCAATTAATAATATAATAAGAAATAGCTAAGAAACAAGCCAGACTCGCAGAATTAAAGACCCTGGAAAAACTTGACCGGCTGAATGAAGCTATATAGAAAAAGAAAGAGAGAGAAAGACAGAAACAACAAAAAATACAGGATATAGAAACATAACTCTCATATATAAACTTACCCATGAAAATGCCTCAAGAAATAGATTTTAATGCCCAGAGTAAAGTAATAATGGCAGAACACTGCAGTATTTAGAAAATAGAGCTAAATAAGAACATGTCATCCATGGGGAACTCAATGCCGCATGAAAAACTAAATATTAAATCTTTTATAGTAAAAGACATGAAGAAATATATATATTGGAAGCTGCTTATAGAAACATACTTTAAGCAGTTCTCTATAAATTATTAAAATAATCATATTAAAATTAAGCGGGCCCTATCATTCCTGATACTAGATTATCTTAGAAATTAGATAAAGAGATGCAAGGCAATGAAAGAGCCGCATACTTGGAAAGAATTTCTTATATTTTTATTAAAGCTAGTGAATAACCCAAAGGCCATGCGCAAAGATATGGTCCTAAAATATCACCACATGCAACAATGCACACAGCAGAGTGTGCAAGCTTTTACTTAATATCTTACACAGTGAAAAGTACACTTACCATATAAAGTGCCAGACGCGCAGAAAAAGCATATATTATATGCAAAATTACTGTCTATGATATGGAATTAGGCTAAAAAATTCACACACCTAGAATCTGAAGACTACAAGGTATATATTATATATATTTACCAGATAGAACAAAGCCTCCCCTGAAGAAAGACAGAAATTGTGACTAGGATATTAAAAAAAATAGTTTAAGTCTCTAGAACTAGCTTCATAGAAAGGGGAAATGCTTAATACAGGTGATTTTAAGGTAAATATAAAAACAGTAATACCACTGGTTAATAACCAGTAGATAAAAAATCTAAAATAACTTACTATAGATATAAAGAGGAGGGATATTTTATAAAAATCTGCTTAATGCTATATCCTAAACCAAAGAACAATGCAAACCTAGTAAATGCAAAAAACTAAAGGGGCCAGTACTATGCACAGTAACAGCACTAAGAATCCCTATAGTAAATTATAATAAAAAGATAATTATATTTAAAATCAAGGTTAAGATATTAGAAAAAATATAAAAAACAAAGGTGCTCCTGGATTCAGACACTAAGGCAAACTTTATAAACTAAAATTAGATAAAGACACATCTAGGGGGGAAAAATAAGGCCTTCTACTTAGTAAATATATTTAATGGCCACCACATTACCTCATATAAAAAAAGAAAGCTTAGGTTCATAATAAGAAATGTGAACTAAGTCTCCTGCATGCATAATACAGAATTTAAGACTGTCCAAATTAAAG
Organism: Aspergillus diversus; assembly: GCA_027569885.1. Classification (NCBI taxonomy): domain Eukaryota; kingdom Fungi; phylum Ascomycota; class Eurotiomycetes; order Eurotiales; family Aspergillaceae; genus Aspergillus; species Aspergillus diversus. The sequence continues at coordinate 24,098 of JAPDKZ010000058.1, forward strand.
GGTATAATATAATATTAGGATACCCATGACTAGAGGATGCAAATCCTATACCTGACTAAATAGAACAGACCTAGGTATACTATAAAAAACAAATAGAGAAAGGATCCATGCACATTAATATTAACACACAAGGATTCATGCACACTGATATTTACCAAATAATGGTGAGAGTAGATTATTTCATGACAGCACAAGAATGCGCAGACATGGTCATGAAAAGGGAGGAAGTTTATATATTATATTTAAAGATGTGGGAGGAAGACATAGTTCTATACCTTAATAATATAAATATCAAAGAACCAACCATATTAAAAGACTATAAAGATTTTATAAATATATTTTCTAAGGAAGAAGTAAATATTCTAGCATAACACCAGGATCATAACCATGCAATTAAATTAAAATTAAGGAAGAAACCACTATATAAACTAATCTACCCCTTATCTATAATAAAACTCAAGGTCCTAAGAAATTACATCCAGGGTGTACTACAGAAAAGCTAAATAAGATTTTTAAAGAGCTCATCAGGGGCACCTATGCTATTTACACTAAAGAAAGATGGTAAACTAAAATTATACATTGATTATCGCGGGGTTAATATAATTATAATTAAAAATAGGCATCTACTTCCCTTGCTAGGAGAGACATTAGATTATTTAAATAAAGCTGTAATATTTACATAATTAAACCTGCAGGACATATATTATAAATTACACATCTAGAAAAACAACAAATAAAAAATTATATTCTATATAAGATATAAATACTACAAGTACCAAGTCATGCTATTTGGACTAGCAAATACACCAGCAACATTTTAAAATTATATTAATTATATACTAAGCAACCTCCTAGACATATATATTATTGTATATATAGATAATATTATTATTTATTTATACCAGAAAAACAAGCATGTAGACCAGGTCCACAAGGTCCTGGAAAGATTATACAAGTATAAATTATATATAAAATTAAGCAAGTATGTATTTTATATAGATAGAATTAATTTCTTGGGGTTTATGGTCACAATCAAAGAAATTAAGATAAAAAAGAACTATATAAAGACAATTATTAAATAACCAGAACCTCAAAACTTAAAGCAAGTATAAATATTTCTTAGATTTGCGAACTTCTACAGGAGATTTATTAATAATTATAGCTAAATTACGGCACCACTCTCAGACATGACTAAAAAAAACATGATACTAAAATTTCCTCTAAATAAAAATAAGAAAAAGGCCTTTAAGAAGATAAAGAGAGAGTTTATTAAAAAATCATTATTACAGCACTTCAACCCAGAGTTAGATATACATATTAAAACAGATGTGTTAGAATTTGCAATTTCAGGCATAATATACTAGAAGTTTAAGAATAGCCAGTGGCACCTAATTATTTTTTAATCACATAAAATAACACCTGCAGAGGTTAAATATAACACACATAATAAAGAGCTTCTTACAATAATTAAATATATAAAGAAATAGCAGCACTATCTATAAAGTATTAAAAGACTAATTACAGTCCTAACAGACCATGCAAATTTATATTAATTCATGATAATAAAAAAACTATCACCAAGATAGATCTAGTGGGCAGAGTGGCTCACAGGATTTAATTTTATTATTAAACACCATGCAGGAAGCAAAAATCCAGCAGACACTCCAAGCAGAAGAGCAGACTATCTATCTAGTAAGGAGATAAATCAGAGAAATACAAAATTAAAAAGGCTTTAAGAGCTACTCCAGCTAAATAATATAAAAATAAGCCTGGAGACCACCCCATACCAAGAACTAAATAACCTGGTAAGAGTAGATAGACTAATCACAGAAAATATAAGTCCTGAGGAGGAAGCCTACGCATGGAATATAAAACCAGTAATAATAAAACTTCTGCAGGTAGCACAGTAATATAATATATTTATACAGGAGGTCCACGCTAGGCTATCAGAAAATACAGATAAAATTAATACTAAAAAATAGAGCATAGCACAGGACAGACTTATCAAAGAACTACTTATAAAAAAGCAGAAAGTCTATGTACCTGATGTAATATCTTTAAAGAAAGAAATTATAAAAATAAATCATGATAATCCACAGGGCAGTTATCAAGAAAAGGCCCGCACAATTAACTTAATTTACCAGAAATACTACTGGCGGGGCCTATTCCAAGAAATTAAGAAATATATCACAAAATATATAATCTACCAGAAAAATACAATATATAGATATAAGCTATATAGCTAACTAGAACCATTACCAGTGCCAACAAAACCCACAGAATAAATAAGCTTGGATTTTATTATAAGATTACCACCTATAAAATACCAAGAAAAGGTCTACAACATAATACTAGTAATTATGGACATACTTATAAAATATACATTCTATATCCCATGCATAAAGAACATAGGGATAGAAAAGATAGCACAAATCCTAATAAATAGAGTATTTACATTCATAGAAGTACCACAAAATCTAGTCAGTAATAAAGAAACCCTTTTTACCAGTAAATATTAGTTAATATTATATCACTGCCTAGCAGTCAAGTATAAACTAAGCACTGCTTATCACCCATAAACTAACAGCCAAATAGAGCGCTAAAACCAGTCATTAAAATTTTATCTAAGATGCTATATAAACTGGGAGCAAGATAACTAGCCAGAATAATTATTAATAACACAGTTTTCTTATAACACCTCAATGCATAGTGCATTAAAAACTATACCAGCAGAAGCACTGACTGGCTACCTCCCATCTATGCAAGCAGATATTAAAGTAAAAGAATAAAAAATTAACCAGAACACAATCCTGCACATAAAAAACATTAAAGAGCTCAGAAAAGTACTAAAAGAGAACCTATTAAAAGCAAAAACTACCATAGTAGAGCAATATAATAGAAAGCATTTAGCAAAAATCTACCAGGTTAGGGCCTGGGTATGGTTAAATGCAAAGCACTTTACTAGAATCCACACAAATCACAAACTAGACTACCAATATAAAGATTTATTCCAGATTATAGACAAATGGGGCAAGCAAGCATATAAATTATAATTACTACCATAAATAGAAAAAATCTATAATATATTCCATGTATCACTCCTAGAATTCTTTAAAGGGGACCCAGAAAATGCACCACAGCCAGGACCAATTCTTATTAATAGCAAGGAGGAATTTATAATAAAAAAAATCCTGCGCTCAAGAAATACCAGAAAAAATCCACTATATCTAATTAAATAAAAAGAATGGGAGGACCTACATAATACATGGGAACCACTACAAAATATACAGAACATACAGGCACTACAGAACTACAAAAATTCTTAAAAAGAAAGTAAAGCAAAAAACAAAAAATCTTAATAAAGCCCCAAAGGGCTGCAAAAACAGCGCTAAACTACAAAAACCAGCTTACACCCATGAAGAAGCGCCCGGCCATAAAACCCAACCTGAAACCCAATCAAAACAACACCTCTCTAGTGTCAAAGTCAACCAGCTAAACATAATAAAAAGTGCGGAAAGGATAAACTGCAACATACCAGCTAAACAGCATACAACACACGACCCCGGCCAGGTGAACGAGGGACACGGCCGCAACAATGCGGGCAGCACGGGAGGGGGTCACCAGAGCAGGCAAGGGGGCACGGGCGGCGCGGCGGAGGGCACGGGTGCGCGCATTCCGAGCGCGCTGAAACACCAAAAGCGCGGACCACGCATCGGCGGCAATGAGGGGGGAGGCGGCCAGGGCAGTAATAAGTCACCGCAAATGCAGCACGTCGAGGATGTGCACAGGAGTGCACTAACCAGCCCCACAGTACTGCGAGACGCAGTGACCGCACTTCGCGGCCTGATCGCCGCAGACCCATGAACAGAGCACCCCGGCCTGGGCACACCAGCCGCAAAAGCGGCGCGCCAAAATGTCATCTGAAGCCCCCAAAAGGGCGGGGGACGGCACGGCGGCGGGAGCGGAGGCGGGGGCGGGGAGGGCGAGCAAGGAGGCTGAGGGAGCGGGGACAACGACCTGGACCTGCGGAAAAGCAGGCAGAGTTGAGGAGGAGGAGGTGGAGGCTGTGCGGCGGCCTCCGCGGCTTGGACAACCACGGTGGCCACCACAGCCACAACAACAAGCAGGAAGACAAGCCATGATAATATTACACTGCACATCAATTAGCACATCTAATCTCTAAAACATGAGGAACTCAACCAGTATATATGCAATCGCACAAACAAAGGCATATAACATCTAGAAGGGGAAACAACACTAAAGATCTTTATACAGAAAACAAAACAGAAGACAAAGTACATAATATAATAACTAATAGACAAAGCAATCATCACATATCCACAGAAAAACAACACAAACAAAGAAAATAAAGAAACATACAGCAGACTAATTAATATACAGGCACAGAGGGAAAGAAGAAGAAAAAGAAAAAAACAAGGTAACATAAAGCCATATCAAAACACATCACAATAAGCAAACCCTCTACAAGAAGACCTAATCTGCTCACACAACACAACAACATTAAGATGGCAACACAACACACCACCAGCCAACGCGAAAGCTCAAAATTTGCAAGGTAGCAGTTACGCGCCACAACACACCTACAAAAAACAAACAGCTACTACAGGAGCACGCGCAAAATAGGTACTCAAAGAAATTCCCACTTTTAGAAACTTTGAAGCCATACCCAGATAAAGTACAGATTCAAGAAGCAACCAACCAACCAACACTACACAGCGCAAACCAGGCATGACACTGAACCACTTTGGATTACAGGACGCTACAGTTAAACAAACACATAAGACAAAGATACAGCAAGGCGTCAGATCGCCGCCCTTTAGAAGAAGGGGGCGAATTGTTAGGATCAATACCGCAGATACGGAGTTGCGGGCGATCACGTGTAGGTGCACGTGACCCACCACCCGCACAATGTATTTAGCCACCGCAGAGTTGCTGGGTAGAGCAACTCAGCGGTTAGTTCTTCACCACCAAGACCCCTACCAATCAACCCTGCGGTATCACGCTGCCTTCCCATTCACGCTCACCCCGCAATACTGCGTTATTGCGTAACGTAGCTAACAACTCAGAACTTTAATTAATAAAAAAATTTATAATCCTTATTAATTATAAAAACTTAGAATATTTTTTTACACCACACAGGCTGACTAAGTATTATATATAATAATCTTATATATTTCAGCTAATTATTAATAATTAAATTATAATGCCAGTCCAGTTAGAATCAGATACAGCTTTAGCTAAATTCCAGACTATGTAAGACACAGCTAGATAAAACAACATAAATTATATTAATATATGGGACTGTCTAGAAAAAGAAAAGAGAAAATTTCCCCCCTAGCTCTAGCTCAAGGTCTCCCCAGCTAAATATGCCTTAGATAAATAAAGGAACATCCTTTTTTAAGAGCAGCAGTGGGTCCTGTCCTTAGAATCTCTATATATAAGCCTAATCTAGAAGGCTTATAATAATATTATAACAGGCCACCCAGGAAGAGAGATAATATATATATTAATTAATTAAAAATACTTCTAGCCGCTAATATTACAGGATATTTAAAGATTTATATAGAACTATAACACCTGCAGAAAAATAAAAATCTAAAGAGACTAGAAAAAAAAGTTACTAAAGTCTTTACTAGTATCAGAGTATTCTTAGCAAGACTTATTAATAAATTTTATTATAAATCTACTAATAAATAATAGGCATATAAATATTCTTGTAATAATTAATTAATTAATAAAAAAAATTATCCTGGAAGAAATAGCTGAAATTACCTTAAAATAAATTACTTAAATACTTATATACAGGGTAATTAGTAAATATAATTTTTTTAATTTAATTATCTCAGACCATGGCTTATAATTTATAAGTAAAACCTGGACATGGGTCTATAATTTAATAAAGATTACTCAGCATCTCTCTATCACCTATTATTCTTAGATAGATGGCTTAACAGAAAGGGCTAATATAATAATTAAAATCTACTTACGCATGTATATAGGATATAACTAATAAAATTAGAATCAGCTCCTCCCTCTTATAGAACTAATAATTAATTATTATATATTAGCCAGCATAGGAGTATTCCCTTTCTTCCTAGCCTATAAATATAACTCATCACCATTTTTAAACTTTAAAACCTTATCTAACTTAAGAAATGGAATCAAAACCACCATACAAGTAAAAAAGAATATTATATAAAAAATATCAGTAGCACTGGACTAGGCCTAGATTTTAATAATTTATATTTAATAAATTTCCAAGCTATAAATAAATAAAACAAGGAGCCCAGCCCCCACCTACTAAGTTAGAGACAAAGTATGACTATATCTTAAAAACATATATACAGACTGGCCCTCAAAGAAGCTGGACTAAAAAAATATAAAATATAAAGTTATTAAACTTATAGGCTCACATGCCATATATCTAAATATTTTAAAGAGAATCCATCCTATTTTTTATATAGATTTTCTTTATCTAGCTATATTAGACCTATTATCATCCCAGGCCTAGGATAACTACTAACCCCCTGCAGAGCTAGTTAATAAAATAGAAGAGTACTTAGTTAAGAAGATCCTAGATAAGGACTGTATAAAATGTGGGAGAAACTCTTAATTACTATATTTAGTAAAATAGATTAGTTATATAAAGCTCTTATAAGAACTAGCAAGTTCTTTCTAGGATATAAAAGCCTTGGATAATTAACTTGCCTAGAAAAGAAATTAATTATAAAAATAAGAAAAAAGAATATATAACAGGAAGATTTATCTGCATTTAATAAAGATAAAAAAAAAAGAAAAAGAAGATAGTAGAGACTAATTAAGCATGTACAGAGTATAAAAACCTAGTTATATAATAAAAAATAAAAGAGGAATCAGCCCAACCCGCCTGTATAAGGATCTCTTAATCCTCTACCTTTTTAATAGTAGCATGGGGCAGAGCAGCCATATTAGGTGGAATATACTTAGCCTTATTATAAGTAATATATAAGTAGTGGGCTACATGGTTCTTTTACTTATAATCTGCACAGACACTCTTTTAATAACTAAGCAAGTAAATGGTCTTCTAAAATATAGTTTTAATATTATAAATACAGGGCATGGGCTTATAGATACTATAAAAAATAAGCAGAATAGTATTCACATATAATTAATAAGTAGTTTTCACCTATTATTATTAGCAGAGATTAATATTATACAGGAAGTAAAACTTACCTAGGTAATTAATAAAAAATTCTCTTATATAATAAACTTATAGAATAAGAACCTCTATACTTTTTTTTAATTAATAATATGGCACACCTTAAATAGAGCCTTATTCTCTAACTTAGTAAGTTAAATAATAATATATTTTATCTTATTAAAGTCAAAGGTGCCCACAGGCTTAGTAAATTAGTTATAATAAATTCCAGTAAGGGCCACAGTGGTGGGATTATATATATATTTTTTACTAGCGCGGACGAGAGTAGATTTTTAATTATTAGACATAGTAGAGCTATCATGCACCAAACCCTCAGGACACTAATACAGATAATATAAGAAAAAAAAAAGAAGAGAATTTATTATATAAGGTACTGCTTTGGATCTGATGAAGAAGAGTCTAAGAAAAACCATCTTTAGAAAGAGGGGGAAGAGTCTTATTTATATTTAAGGACCATAAGCCCGGACCTGGCTAAATTTATAATAAATAAAAGTAAATATACTCAAATCCTCTCACCTGCATGGAAGGGCAGATAAAACCCTTTATACAGGCAGGTGAATAGAGTCTTAGTGAATAATTCTTTGAGGGGGTTCTTTATCTACTGGCCCTCCCCTTCCCATCACACAAATAGGGACAGGCACATTATAATAATAACATACAGCGCCGCTTAACACTGGGAGACAAGGCAACCCCCCAACTTTATCCTTTATAACAGAGGAGGGGGGTATGTTATAGGTTCTACCTCAATCATACAAACTGATAATAGGACTTGGCTTGCACTCAATTGAGCACTAGCACTTGTCAAGGTGGTGAGGCTTTCATCTCCTTCACCAAATCATATTCCCCCTGAATTCCTGCTCCTTAGCAATTCCTTCTGTATGTACGGTATAGCTAGATTAGTTTAATCTATGTTTATCCCATAACAATGGCCACCCCATTAAATTAACACATTTAATAGTAGTAACCCATTCTCAATTCCCAGGCTATATAAGCCATGGTTTGCCAGGCATTTCTGCTCAAGAAACTATCTTTATTATTATAATAAGACCCATTGCAAACCCAGTTTCATTAAAGTTGTAGATATCTTCATCTTAAATACTATACTAATCTTTAATCTTTTATAGCTCATTAAAAAAGGTACTAATGATACTAGGATTTTTATATAATACTCTTTGATAATTAATCTTCCAAGCAAATCTTGTTTTAATCTCTGGGCAGTGTTTAGTAAATTATATAACCCAGTTCTTTCTAATTAATTAAAATGGAGTTAAGTTCTCAGCATCCAGGATAATTTGAGCCATATCTTGTACTTAAAAAGGCCTTGGGGGGGCACCATGTATATTAAGTGATACTATCCAAGCCACTAGGACCTCCTCCTGCTGTAGGGATAATCTATGCTGGCGGTTGTAGAGTTCTTATTAAGATTAATGGCCCTTGAGTCTATCACATAGGGTTTGGGGTGGGATATTATAAACACGTGCAGCTTCCTCAGTTTTTTGAATCTTTTGCTCTTTCAAATCTCTAATGGCGCATTCAATCCTGCCCTCTTGCTCTATCAATTCTTGCTTCAATCGACGCGGTTTTCGTGGCATGGTGGTTGATTAAACTTGGTGGTTGATAGACGCGTCGAATTTTTGGAGAAACCACGGATCGGTCGGGAACCACGGACCGCCCGGGAAATACGTTAATGAACAGGCTAAGCTAATGATAAATTGTGAATAATGCACAATAATGCAAAATACATAGATCAGCACATAAGTAACCTTATTACTAATCCATCTTCACAACTCATACGATTGACATCGTCAAGATTTAATCAAGCCAAGCAATCGCTGCTCCGTAGGCTGTTGACGGTGGGAATTCCTTGACTTAGATCCCAGTTTCGCACGAATTCTCTCTCCTGCCCGAACTCCATATATTTTTCCTTCAAGCAAGAACAGCGCTTCCCCCCAAGTTGCGACGTGGTGTAATTCTCAATTCCTCTCCCCTGACGTCAGTTGGTTTTCAAACTCCTGGTCCCCCTCAAGAAACAACAACCCTGATCTTCCCCATGCTTCGATAAGTGCGCCTTCAGTTTCGAAACTACTTAGCTACTCCCGCTTAGGACTCCTGGCTATTAAGAATCATGTCGCTCACGGAGTCTGCCGTGGCGACTCTGCTTACTGCTGTGGCCGATCCGAACAACGGGACTGATGATGATGGTCACAAGCGATGGATCGACCAAACGAGAAACCAGCGCGATTTATTAACGCAGCTTACCATTAGCTCGGTGCTTGGTTTGGCTGCTTTTTTGTCATTCTGCGTATGTGGCAGATTCTTCTAAACTGCCTGAATTTTTTTCTAACTTTCCTATTTTTGGTTGCGCTAGATTTTGCGACCGAAGTGGACGGAGCTCTATGCTGCCCGGAGACGACAACGCTGCGCTGCTTCAAATTTACCAGAGTTGCCTGACAGTTTTTTCGGGTGGATACCGGTGCTGTATCGGATAACTGAGGAGGAAGTGTTGCATTCTGCGGGCTTGGATGCATTCGTTGTAAGTGTGGAGTCTTTTTTCTCTCTCAGTGTCTCTAGTGGCGTACATTTCTAATGGAGCTCGTTCGGCAAATAGTTCCTGTCCTTCTTCAAATTCGCGATCCACTTCTTGTCCATCGTGTTCATATTCGCCGCGTTCGTACTTTTCCCTGTTCATTATAAATATACTGGCAAGTGGGGAGTTCCGGGTTGGGATGAAACCCTTGGCGGAGGCGATGATGATAAGAAGCGCATAACAGACCCAAACTATCTGTGGACTTATGTGGTGTTTACCTACATATTTACTGGTCTGGCGATATATCTACTTCTCAAGGAGACCGATAAGATCATTCGCACGAGACAGAAATACCTTGGAAGTCAGACAAGTGCGACTGACCGCACGATTCGACTCTCTGGAATTCCTTTCGACCTGGGATCGGAGGACAAGATCAGGGATTTCATTGAGGGTCTGCATATTGGAAAGGTGGAAAGTGTCACTCTCTGCCGCGACTGGAGTGAGCTGGACCGTCTTATTGAAGACCGACTGAAGGTTCTGCGGAGCCTTGAACGGGCATGGGTCAGGCATCTGGGCTACAGGCGGCTGAAGAAGCCCGAGAATTCGTTACCGTTGACACGCCAGGAGCCTTGCGGGGCCAGTTTGATGTCCGAGGAGGATAATGAACGAGTTCATCTTCTCTCAGAGAGTGGGCAGGCGGGTGTCGCCGAATATGTTAAAACGAGGCCAACGGTTAGGCTATGGTACGGCCCTTTCAAGCTACGACACCGCAAAGTTGACGCCATCGATTATTATGAAGAGAAACTTCGGAGGCTCGAGGAGAAGATTCAAACCGCACGCCAGAAGGAGTATCCCCCTACTGAACTCGCTTTTGTGACTATGGAGTCAGTCGCCGCTTCTCAGATGGTGGTTCAGGCAATCCTCGACCCCCATCCAATGCAGCTACTTGCTAGGCTAGCTCCAGCCCCGGCAGACGTCGTTTGGAAAAACACATATCTACCACGGTCAAGACGAATGATGCAGTCTTGGTTTGTAACGGTGCTTATCGGGTTTATGACTATTTTCTGGTCGGTGCTGCTGGTCCCTGTCGCTTCTCTGCTAGAATTTGAGACGCTTCACAAGGTGTTTCCTGGGCTGGCAGATATGTTAACGGAACACCCGCTTGCCAAATCCTTGGTCCAGACAGGTCTTCCAACTTTAGTCTTCTCCTTGTTGACCGTTGCTGTTCCGTATTTGTATAGCTGTGAGTTGCTCTCTTCCTCGGCACGCGCCTGTTACTTGGGCTAACATTTTCAAGGGTTTTCGAACCGCCAAGGGATGATGTCGCGGGGCGACATTGAAATGTCCCTCATCTCGAAGAATTTCTTTTTCTCGTTCTTCAACCTTTTCCTTGTGTTTACCGTATTTGGAACGGCAACAGGCTTCTTCAACTTCTGGGAAAACTTCCGAGATACTTTCAAAGATGCCACAACCTTTGCTTTCGCCCTCGCAAGGTCTCTAGAGGGTTTCGCGCCATTCTACATCAATCTTCTTATCTTACAGGCCCTCGGCCTATTCCCCTTCCGACTTCTAGAATTCGGAAGTGTTGCGATGTATCCTATCCATTTCCTGAAGGCGAAGACCCCCCGAGAGTACGCAGAGCTATCGACACCACCTACTTTCAGCTATGGGTTCTCTATCCCCCAAACAATTTTAATTTTGATCATCTGCGTGGTGTATAGTGTCTTCCCCAGCTCGTGGCTTATTTGTCTTTTTGGGCTTGTTTACTTCACCGTTGGCAACTTGATTTACAAGTACCAACTCCTGTACGCGATGGATCATCGGCAGCACTCAACTGGACGAGCTTGGCCGATAATTTGTAACCGGGTGTTTGTCGGCTTGCTGGTTTTTCAAGTTGCTATCACCGGTTATCTGGCTCTGCGAAAGGCCATCTCTCGTTCTCTCCTTATGATCCCTCTCCTCGCAGCAACGGTGTGGTTCAGTTACTTCTTTGCCCAGAGCTACGAGCCCCTAACCAAATTCATCGCGCTGAAGAGCATTCGCGATCAGCAGAACGGCGGCGAGGCATCTCCTTCACCGACCTCCAACTTTTCACCCCCGCTTGATGTCGACCGTGACACGTTTCCAGTTCGGGTTGGGGAACAAGTGTTAGGACTGCGGTTGAAAAAATACATCAACCCGAGTCTGATCCTACCTCTCGACGACGCCTGGCTTCCGGGTCACAACAGAGTGCCAGAGTTTCGGGGGGGAGCCGAATTCTATGATAACCCAAGCATCGTCTCTGGCTAAGGTGTAGGAGGTAGCTTACATTTTCCTACTATCTCAGCTGGCAGGTGATTGCTGCTGAGCGTGCTCCCTTTTATAACCCGTCTGTATATAGATATCCCGTTATTCAACCTTCTTCCTTCTCTGTTCATATAATCAAATTATGATTAATTAGCTAGTTACCGATTCCGGCTGTGGCCTGTGGCCACTTGTGTGGAATAGTGCTAGTCTCATGGGCTTTATGCCTTTTGTGGTGGACGGGACAGCTATGATTGAAGTTGTGAGCCTCGGTACAAGAGTCAGTGACTCTTATTGCATTTAATATCTGATAAATTAGGAGCCGTGAGGAGGAGAAATATAATAGCATGTCATTTCCAAACGCCCGCTTCTCCCAGATTTATCGAGTCCGTGCTTCGTCATGAGGTGGAGAGGGAGATGATGCGACGAGGGTACCTGGAGAGATTGCATTGCACCTGGGCAGGTTGTGGAAGCGGGTCCAGGCAGGAGGAGGAGTGGGGGTGATGTAACTCTAATCCTAACGTTCTCGGAAGACCAACTTCTGTATTTAGACCAAAGAGGGTCGATCCTGAAGCGAATTCTGTGTCCTTCCTTTTCTTTTGATTACATATTATTTTCTTTCAGGGTTTCCTTGACTCCAGCCTGAGTGGTACTTTGAGGAAGCACGGTTCGACCAATCGGGGATTCTGTACTCGACTATCCTTCGGTTGGTTCGCACATTCCCTGTTGGTGACTATGGCTGCTGACGAGAGAGAGAAAAAAACTTCCGAGTCAGGAACAGAACGATGGAAAAATGACAGAAGTACCCGAACGCACCACTTGTCGTTGAGTTGGCAGTTGGAGTGACAAAATGTATTTCGTCATCAAGGTGGAGACGAAGGGCTCGAAGGAGCGCGGAAATGCACCTTCCGCGAGCTACAATAAGTTGAGATACGTTGAAAACCCCGGCACGAACTAAATCTGTCCCTGATGCGTTACTTTAAGTGGAAGAACAGGTTGTCAGGGACTTGCAGTAGTGCTGCATTAGGGGTAGAGTATCTCTCCTTGGAGTGTGGGAGGCCGGATAAGTTAGCACATGCAGCCTCTTCCCTGGCTTGACAAGGTGCGATGGGTGAGGAGGAGGGGAAACCAAGGGGATTGGCTGAGGAACCTGGTCTGGACGAGAATAGATCGATTTTATCCGGAAGAAGAGGAGCGAGTGAGGAGAGGCGGGCGGCCTGGGACTTCTAGAATCTCGTTATCAGGCTTCGACCTTATCCACGGACGATGGTTGAAAGGAGATATCTGCTTATCGTAAGCTACCTTATGTTTGACAAAAGAGATGGAAAGCTTGGATACTTGGATTATTTACTAGGATGCATTCAGGCTTTTCCTAAGAAATTCTAGATTGATAAGGACAGGTACAAAGTACTGGAATATCACGGATAATAATTATTATTTTGGTGGGCAGAAAATGGATTAATTCTATTTTAATTCTTACTTCCTCTCAGGCTGCGACCGTTGAGTGTGATTTGTTCTCTTTTTCTGTCGCATTCCTCGGCTGTCTTTGCTTTTTCCCACCATCTCAAATATTATGAGTCGTTGATGTCTTCGTCCCTCTTTTCCGTTCCCAAAACCGGAGATACTTCATTTGGAATCCGTTTGCACTAGTTACCTCCTGCCATTCCTGGAGTTACGAACGTATCGCTTCAGGATGGTGAAAAATCCGCTTGCCACCTCAACCATCATAGGTAAGTGAGTAACCCAGGTCAAGGTGCATGCCAGTCTGCCAAGTTTTCCAACTGGGGCCAACGATTGATTTTCGTCCTTCTTCCTCGAGACCCGCTCACGATCTTCCTAGTTTGCCTCTTCCTTCGAAGCGTTGACTGGGTTGGCTCGCCCACCGTCCGTCCTGGGCCCGCCCTAACTGCCGTCCGCGATTCCCTCTCCTCTCACTCGCCTATCACCGCCTCCTTGACTCCGCCTGATCCAGCGCTGAACCCACCCTGGTGCCACTGGGTCGCTGTTGCCGAACCAAAAGCCAAATCACTCAGGATTTTTGTCCGTCTCCACCGTGGGGGGTAGCCTGTCGTGGACTCTCAGCTGTGATTTCCAACCATGTGGATCCCTTCACTTTGGCTCCACCCGAGGAAGCTCGATCCTGGGCAATCGAGCTTTTCTACTATCAGTCCCTGGCTTGTCGACGTCAGAACGGTTATCACGGAAAGATAATAATATTAGGACGGCGTATGCCACCAGGCGGCGCTGGAAAACGAGGCCAAAAATAAAATTAAGAGCCGTATCAAAACTGGGGTTGTCAGGTGCCTTTTTGGTTTGCCCCAATTTTCCTACTTTTCTTTCCTTGTTCTCCCAGACCTTATTTTTTCCACTCTCACGGTCGATTCTCTACGCTCTCCTGACCCCAGACGAGTCATCCTCTCACCGACACTTCACCTCCCCCCTGCTACCAATTCGCAGCCATACGCCTGCTTAACGGGTGCAGTTGATATTCGCCCACTGCTCTCGGACGTGAATCAGGCATACACACAGTTTTACAACACATTCTTTGATTGGGGAAGAAACGCTCAACCTTTCAGAAAACGATAGGGCATCGCGAATCGGCATCCGTCGAGTATGACTGTTTGCGACTGCATCTAACGGGGACAGTTGTACAGCCTGTTCACCTTACCAGCCAATATTTTGCCAGCTTGTCTGTTTCATGAATGTTGACTTGTACGATTATTTTATGAACCCATCCTCGTCTTGACTTCGATTAGCGCTGGGCGGCTTCTTTCGCGTAACCATATAACGTTCTTTTCCTCAAGGTATCAACATAATTGCGATCAATTCGTTTATTTTTAACTTTTCTTGAACCCCCAACATGCCGTCCTTGTTAAATGTGCGGGATACTGAACGGCAGTTCATGACTGAATCTCCGGGAATCCCCGCTTCTGTGGCTCGGAGACTGCTCGAATATGTACCACAAGACTCCCGCCGTTCTTTACGTCTAACTTGCAAATCATGGGCTCAGGCAATTGATAAGGTCATGCCACCATCAGTGCCAGCGGCCAATCGCACGCCGCCGGAGATCTTAGTTCAAATATTTTACTTGCTGAGTCCCCGTGATTTCGATAACGCTCGGCGGGCTTGCTCCCAGTGGATGCGCGCCAGCCTTAACGAGCGCATTCTGGAACGTATGCTCAAACGTGCAGGCTGGTGGGACAGTTGGCAGCGGGATTCTCAGAATCAACGTTCCAGTTCTTTCAACCACGGTAAAGAAAGCTTGGTGTGGAAGATGAGCAAGCGTTTTGCGACAGAATGCCTCTTGTCGGGCCGAAAGATTAACGTCGAAAGGTCTGGGTTCTTGACCACTGGTGTTGTCGACTTTTCACAAATCTCTCGGGGCGACCGTGGACTCGAGCATCGACGTTCCCCTTACCCAACCCCCATGTGCACCAAAGACCCTCAAGACAATGCCCCGTCTACATCCAGCTTCCGGGTCAGCAACTGTGGAAACCATCTACTTGTGGTTTCAGGTTCCATAATATATGTTTACCACCTGCTGACCCGAAGGCCTGGGAGCTTTATCCCGGAAACGGTTGAAGCGCTGAAAGCTCTGGATATAGTCGCTCTCGCTAGCATCACTTGTCCCGTTGAGGTGCTCTCGGCCACCATTGACACTAGCAGTCCAAGATTTATTGTCGCGGCATTGCTTCAGAATCGGTTAGGGATGATATGCGACCTTGTTCCAGCGAGTCTTCCAGAGAGGCCCGGAATGGGTTATGGCAACATCCACGCGAACTCCATGATGATGACCTCCCGTCACTTCTATTATGATGTGTGCTCAGCACAAGACCCGCCCCGCAGTGTATCGATCTGCCCCGGGCGTCGGTGCCTGGCCTTCGGTTCTGGTTCTGGTATTGAGTTGCGCTGGGTTGACGAACAAACCAATAAGGACCGCCGCAAATATTTTCCCATGACGCAGCCGTCGGAAATTTTACATTTTCTTCCAGCCCGACCAGATACTTCACTGGAATATCGACTTATCTCATCGCTGGCCGGGCCGGGAACGTCGGATTGCGAATGCCAGAACCTACGGCGCGCAGAAAAACGCTCGTCCTGCCCATTTCATGTTATGGACGACGTTCAAACCGTCAGCCGATGGGCGCCTGAAAATTCAGATCGCGTTAACTTGGTGAGAACCACCCAAGTCCACCATTACAGAGCGGTCCCTATCAACGACGGAGTGCACATAATGTTCATCGAACCGCGCACCGGATTTCTTTGCATTGGCTCCGACGCTCCAATGGACGGCCCAACCATTCTCACTAGGGCTCTTATTTGCGTCCCACCTTTTAGGAGTGGCGCTTCGGATGTTTCCCCAGAGATTATGATTCCAACCGTCTTCGCCGCAGGCTCAGACCTGAACTGGGGTTTGCGGGTGGTTGCGGCGTACCGTGATAAAATAGTTCTATATTCCGTGCCGCTCGATGTCTTTAATGTTATCAAAAGGGAGCGCCAGAGGCAAGGTGATGGAGTCATGGGTGATAGTGACCTTGCGAGAGATTTCTTCCTAAGCCACCAACGATCTCAAAAACGCCGTGGAAGCCTGGCCCAGAATCAAAACGGGGACTGGGAATTCCTCCTCAGCGTTAAATACCGGCCAACGGCGATGATGTGGCCGTTCAAGATATATGGAAAGGAAATTGGACGGGTAGACGGCGTCGTGGAACTAGCCCTCCAATCTTCTCACGGAGGAGCCCGAATCTGGGCATTTTGTGCTTCAGGTGAAACAAGCATTATCGACGTGGACACCTTTACCTCGGGGGCACAATCGGCGTCGGATATTCCGTGTAGGTCGTTTTCCATTGGCATGGATGGGAGGGTGGCATCTGCCCAGCTGGTCAAACGTTCAGAACACGTCCTCTTCTCGCCTGGGTATCCACGCAAGCGGAAGCTGTGTGAGCCACAAGTCGATTTTACTGGGCAACACATGCTCCACCGACTAAGCAAGAATACCATCCATGGGAGTGATCTCTCGGGACCTAGCAGTTTATTGTCGAACACTATCAAGCGACGGGCTTCAATTGCCGCATGCATTGTAGATTTCAAAATGCCTGAGCTAGAAGGCCGATTGATGGAAGCGGAGCCGGTATACTAGGGATCGGACCTGATACGACATGATACGACATGATACGACATTTCAATTTCAATTTCAATTTTTTATCTTTGGCTTATTTCACAGCGCTATCGGGGTTAGAACATAGCGCGGCGCAGACTAGGGTAAATAGAGCAGTGTGATTTTGTTTATTTTTCTACCTTGATTAATGACATAGGTTTAGCGATGATTTCAACAATATATGGGGGTTATTGGACATCAAATTCCTTATTTTTCCACTTTGTCATTCCATATTTTCTCGAGGATTACTTGTCGGGTCAAAGCAACCATACTCCAGGTACCTTTGCCATCCAGGGGCTAGTCATGCGGACAGCAGAATTCTCCATGCTAACGATGTCAAACAGCACCCTGGTTCTTCAGCCAGTCCAAGCCCACTCAGGTATTTTCTTCCAGCAACCAAGAACAGCCACCCGCTCCACTTTCTTCCAGCGAGGCAAATATCTGGACAGTGAGCTTACTCCAGCTCATCTGACCTGAGATGTGAATCCTTTGGGATCTTGAAGCGAGGAGTGGCGCAACGCTAAGATTTTCATGCGTCCAGAATGTTTCTTGCTGGAGGAGGTCTAGATTGGGCTATGAATTACCAATAATTCGTTTATATTAATTAAAAGCTAGTTAAATATCGGCCTGCATTGATATTGTCCTCAACCCTTAGATAAAGCTTATGATGATATGATTCGGGTTCAACAGCATAACTCTTTTTTCCTATCCAATTGCCGTGTGCAGCATGGCTAGAGTTTCTTCTTTGTTCCGTTCATCGGGGAATCTTTCCTATCCATCTCCTTCATCAATGTGAAAGCTTTCTTGCAAGCCCTCACTCCACCAACTACACACCCTATATTCAAAGGTCATATTAGCCCTGATTCCTCCTCTCTCCAATCACATCGCATAGTAGGCGCGTCCATATACCACCCGCCAGCAAAAAAGGATAAAAGAAAGGGGAAATGAAAAAAAAAAAAAAAAAAAAAAACTTACCCAATGGAATAAAAACCCAAAACAAATTCAGAAACACAAAATACCCCCAAAAATACCCCCTCTCCGGCCTCGAATACTCCACTCCCCTCACCATAAACTCAAACCCACAAGTCCCATAGTACAACACATCCCCATACAACTGGCCCAGCGACACTACAATCTGTACTGGGTACCGGAGCGGACTATCCCATGCAATAAGAAGAACAAGCATAAAAGACAATGGGCCCCATATGAAGGCGGTGATCGTCTCCATAGACCAGACGAAGGAGTTGGGGACCAGGTAGCGGGAGTCGCTGAGGGAGTATTCTTTCCAGAGTTGGGCAAGAAGGGTGGTGCGACTGGCTAGGGAGGAGAAGGTGAGGGTGTAGTAGCCTTCGAGGATGAGGTGGATGGCGCCGCCTTTTTTTTTTTTCCTTCGTTACTATAGTTCTATATCTTCTTTTTAGGGGATGGGGAAGGGGAGAGGGGGAGGTACAAAGACTAAACCAGAGTGCTAAGCTAAGGTCTCTTGAGGAGATTCGGGGTTGGATTGTAGTAACGAGGAGATAAGTTAGGGTGAAGACGGCAATACAGACACAGGCAAAGATAGAGACTAGGGAGAGAGTTCCCTTGTCGTTGGGAATGTAGTTGGCGATTTCGAGGCCCAGGGGATAGTACGGGTTTGGGGCCATTCCGCGTGCGAGGGCTGGAATAGGTGGTAGAGGGTGTGAAGCGTAGTCGTAGTCGGTTGAAATGAAAAAAAGGATATCAAGGTCTTATGGTGTTGCCTTTTTTATAATACTTGACTTGTTATTGGATTTTTCTGTGTGGGTGGTTTGGATTGGTGATGATGGTCCCGAAAGCGCTCCCTCATCTCGGTCACTGTAGTTCCGGCATCGTCAGACGCTGATTGATATCCCCCACAGATACCCGGTTGAGTCAAAATTTTACTGAACTCTGGGGAAAATCTGGTCTTCCAAATCACTTTTAATTCGCTAATTAAACCTTTTTCTATCGACAGCTTGCAAAATATCGTGCCTTTTTTTTTTTGTTTACGAGCTCCCAGGGCCGGAATAATTAAGCCGCCAGTTTCTCTCTCCGCGTCTTGACGGCCTGCGCGAGGTTCTCAAGGACCGATTCAGTGTCTTCCCAGTGAATACAGGCATCGGTAATGCTGACTCCGTACTTCAGACCGGCCTTACCCTCAGGTGGGACCTTTTGGTTACCTATCAAGGTGTTCAAGATTAGAGACAGGCTTATGATCAAGGGGGGGGGGGAAGCTTACCCTCATTGATATTACTTTCAATCATAACTCCCATGATCGCAGTTTCGCCGGCAGCAATCTGTTCCGCCAAGACAGCAGCCACCTTAGGTTGATTCCTGTGGTCCTTCTGCGAGTTTCCATGGCTGCAGTCAACCATCAGGCGGGGAGGCAGACCCTTAGCGACCAGCTTCTCCTTAGCGGCGGCGATGCTCTCCGCGTCGAAGTTGGGTCCCTTCTTTCCACCACGGAGGATGACAAAACAATCGGAGTTGCCCACGGTACCGACAATGGCCACAACACCTGGTTTCGTGACAGAGAGGAAGCGGTGAGGGTGCTGAACTGATCCAATTGCATCCACCGCGACATCCAAGGAGCCGTCGGTACCGTTCTTGAAGCCCACAGGGAAGGACAGACCCGAGGCCAACTCCCGATGGACTTGCGACTCCGTTGTGCGCGCACCGATCGCGCCAACAGAGAGACAATCCGCCAAGAACTGCGGAGAGATTGGATCCAACATCTCACTGGCAAGCGGCATACCCTTATTTGTCAGGTCGACAAAGAGCTGGCGCGAAAGTCGCAGGCCCTTATTGATGTTGAAGCTGTTGTCGATATCCGGATCGTTGATCAGTCCCTTCCAGCCCACGGTGGTGCGGGGCTTCTCTAGGTACGACCGCATCACGATCAGTAGCTCATCCTTGTACTTCTCCTTCATCTTCAGTAGTCGATCGCAGTACTCCATTGCCATTTCGGGGTCATGGATCGAGCAGGGTCCAATGACGACCAACAAGCGCCGCCTATCGGTATCGGTGCCATGGACAACGGCAATGGCCTCTTTACGGCCATCAATGACGGTTTGTCTTGACTTCTCCGTCAAGGCGATATCATGCTGCAGGAGGTTAGGTGGGGTCAGAGGGTTGTATCCTCGAACTAGCGCACAAAATCGAGACCCCGGTCAGCGCAATTGACAGACAAAGGCGGAAATTATTGTAGAGAGGCACCTACTCCGCGAATCCTCGAGGTGACTACTATCCCCGACATTGGTATTTTCAAAAAAGAACTACAACAGCCCATTAGATCCCTGCCGATGAGCAACTGCGACTCAGTTGGCTCGGTGACTCACCGACATAGTCGCGGGGTAGATAGGCAAAGATCCGGGGATCAATGAGAAAGGAAAAAAGAAGGGTCCAGGAGGGATATGTCGGAATGAACGGTATTCGCCAGGAACTTTTTTCAACAGATAACAGTCCTCGTCACTTTCCCTTCTACTTTTATCTTTCGTGACACAAATAAAGAAAAGAAAAACTAACTTTCTGGTCATCGGCGAAGAGTCACGACCCATCCCACCCCCCGCACGTGATTCCGGTGAGTCAATGGCAGAATTAAAAAAAAGCTGACTAACTAACTAATGCCAAATCGGAGCCCGTTTATTGGTCACATTTACCGGAGAAGTGGAATTAATTCCTCATTCCTCACTTATCTTCAGGTTCCCCGAGGTACATTAATGCTATGAGGTCATCCAAATGGTGAAAAAAGGGGGATGGCGGAGAAAAACTCAATGCCGAGCAGAAATAGAGATGCACACGCTCTAAGCTATCCGTGCCATATTGCTTATATGCACTCTTTACGCACGGGTGCTTCTATGAGGGATCCAGACTCTAATTTTGCCATTCATCCGTAAAATTGGGGGGCTGAGCAACATCCGCAAAGCCCAGGGTACTGGGAACTCAACAAGGTCAACGGGAATTCATACCGGTCTGACTGAACCCGATATATCGATACGAGGAATACTCGTCACCTGTGTGGGTAATATAAGGAAACCCTCTCCACGCACGCCATGTCATGATTCAAGAATACCATCACCGCATCATATGTCCCTCTGTGTCTTTATTCCCCATGACCCTTTCCTGAAGGTTCCGCTCGTTTTCTTCCAAGCGATGGATCAACTCATGGCAAACGTCCGCATGCTGCTTTTTGATAGAATCTAGTTGTTGTTGACATACTTTGATACGTTCTTCTTGTGCCTTAAATAATTTGTCGAGGATACCATTGCATTGCTCTCGGTATATCTCTAGGATATGATTGATCGTATTTCTCTCGATCTCAATTTGGCGCAGAAGGTGCTAGATGTTCTTAAGCAGGGAACGGATACAGTAGTCATGGGCCACGGCTACTTACCTCGCTGTTATTGAGAAGGATATCCTGAGCCCCTTTATGGAGATCCTGTAGCAACAATTCACAGTTGGGATAATCAGAAGAGTCCCGAAGTTTACGAGCGATTAACAAATCTGAATCAAGCCGAGTCAGGGGCGGTTTTTCCCATTGGTGTGAGCCTAGCACACTCTTTCTTTCTTTCTCCGTGGACGAGCCCGGTGCTTTCATCGAACTCCTGCTAGCAGATTTGGCGATCCATAGCTGGAGACCTGCACTACTTCGGAGGCGAGCCAAAAAAGGTGTAGGCTTGACGGTCCGGGCAGCACTTCTGCAAAACACATTACCAGCTTCACTCAACTCACTTATACCTTTGTCAGGAATCTGCAGTATATCATGCTCCACGTTAATATCGAATTTACCACAACTTAGCTCATCCATATGCTGTCCTGAAGATCGGGATGCGGTCTCCTCCCCGCGCTCATCGATGCTTATATCGATGCTCGAATCCGCATTTAAGAAGCCACCTGAGACTCTTTTTCTTTTCCCTTCACGAAGCTGCTCTTGTGCTATCAACGACACTTTTCTCTTCAGTGTGGGGTGGGTCCTTGCTCTGTTTAGAAGTCGAGGGCTCCCATTCTCATCCACAATTGTATCATGAGTGAGATACACGCCCCTTCCATGCATTTCAGAGCAACTTTTGGCACTTGCTCTAGACAGCTTTTTCACAAAAGCAGTTTCCGAATCGACATGATCCACTCTATATCCATTGTTGGAACCCTGGGAAAGCGGGGCAAGGGGTTCATTTTCAATTATAACGGGCGATGGACGGCATGGTCCAATGCGGGAAACCGTGAAATCCCCCTTCACCACTTGAGTTTGAGAGTTGTCATAGTAAGAAAGAGAATTCGTTCCCCCAGACCGTCGCGCCTTAGGCGAGCTATAGACTTTCTCCCTAGACATCTGGCCTTCTTCGGGGCATAGGCTAGACTGATCTTCATCCTCTTCAATCGGTGTATTTTGATTTACTTCATTCGTACCCTCTTCGCAACATTCTATGCTCGGAACGCCCGTAAGGCTTATCGCGGAGAATGTGGACTCCGGGATTTCGTAGATCTCATTTTCCATAACCCCCTGGTTCCCCACACCTTCACAACATTGATGGGGATCGGGGTACGGGCCAGGGTCCTCGGCGCCAGCCTCGTGCCCGCTGTCAACCAAAATAGACCCTAGTCTACTTTTCTCTGGTCTATCACGATTCCGACTCTCTTGTCGGATGAGCACATCTTGACGTAAGGCTTCTGCTAACTTTTCACCAACCGTTTGGCCCCTCCCTTGATAGCTTTGTTCAGGCTCTGTGTGAATACGTGGGCTTCTATAGGTATTTCTCGCGCCTTCCGTTTGGTATGCTGCATCATTGCAAAGTTCTCTCATACTAGCTTCCGATGTCCCGCGATTCATATTCTGAGGTGAAAAACAACCAGGCTTCTCAAGAGACAAGGTATCTGTAGCCGCAACATCGCTAGGCTTACTTTCAATATTTCCACCCTGTACACTGACATCAGGGGCCAAGTTGCTATTTCTTTGCGTACGCGCAGACAAAGCTTCCCTTGAGCCCGCGTGCTTGCTGGTAGTAGTTGTTGTTTTAGCTACCTCGCTAATGCTTTGTTCTTCTCTTGTGTTTGATTGCAATTTAACTCCTTTTTTCTTTTTCTTTTCGTTTGTGGGTCCTTTCGGTCGCTTTTGTTTACTTTTGACTGATTTTTGTTTACCGATACCTCCACAGCCTTTACGGTCTGATCTTCCATATGATAGACCGCTAGTACTGTGAGAGAGAGCGGAAGATATCGAAGTTGCCTGAGCAGCTTTATCAGCCCGGTTTTCATCAGCTCCATCACTTTCCCGGAGATCCTCATCCCAATCAACAGCAACCTTGGAATGCGCTGTATACTTTTTCCCCCGGAAACGGCGCCTAGGGAATATCACAGATTCTTGTATATTCAGTGGCATATGTCTCGTTTTCGTTCCAGTCGAAGCATGGCTTGCGGACCGGCGGCTAGTTGACCGAAGCCTACCAGTATTCTCCCTCTGTGAATTTCTTACTTGTATCTCAGTTTGGCTTTCTACCTTGTTAAGTTCATGACGAAGCTTTAGAGAAGGTTTCGTGGCGTTGTCATCAAGAGTAGTTTGCATAGACATGCATGGTGTATCGCTTATCTTTTTCGGAGGGTTTCGTCCAGTAGTACATAGCTCATTCGCAATATCCAGGCCTTTTTCGGAATTAGCTGCAACTACTTGTGCCTCCCTAGCTGCTGGTAGGGAGGGTTCACTCGGTACATCTTGACCCATATCCAGTAATATCAGCAAAAGGGACGACTTCCGATTCGGCGGCTTCGTCTCAGTACATATTTCCCGGAATTCAACCCCAACGCTCTCGAGTTCTTTCTTGATTTCAGCAAGGTTGTCAATGGAGGTCATAGGTAAACCCAAAATTCTGAAACTCTGTCTTTGGTCATTGACCAGGATTGTATCTTCACACCCCGCATGAAGAACCATATTAAATTTCTTTTCTCGTGGTTGGGTGGAGAAAGTACAGAAAACACTGGGGAAGAGTTCTGGTTGAAGCTCAACATATTGGAAATGCCAGCCCATCGTATCCTCAAAGCAACTTATAAAAATCATTTTATCTGCTTCAAACGTTAAAAGAACTGGTCCTTTCATAAACGATTTTGCGTTATTAGTATCTAAGTTGAGGAGATAACACCCGATCGCCGCGCAATCGGTTTCGTCGACCTTGGACTGCTCATTTCGTAAGGCATGCGAATAGAGATAAAACTGCTCAATAACACTTGTTCGCTTATTTTCGAGGGCTTCAAAGAAGCTTCTTCTATTATGTGACCCGTCTGGTTTCCAAAGAGTTTCGCTGGTGGTTCCAGAGTGTTGGAGAATTCTCATGATAGCACTCGCACACACTTTCAAAACAATATCCCCATCATATAGTAAGATGGAGGCGGTACTACCTTATCTTGATTAGCTCTTTATACCTTTTTGTGGGTGACAGACAGTATTACCAGTAGAGGTCCAGCCCACTTGCTTCACCCAGGAGTTTCCAGCTATCATCAGAATCACATAAAATTTCCACGAGGATCTTTCCAGCCTGTTTCTGTAAGTCTAGAATCTATTCTGAGCGGTTTTTCTGCATACCGATCTTCGTATATAGGTATCCAGCTTCTCTTCAACGAAGACTTGGTAAAGTTTCTCTGCCAGTTTCTGCTGTACGAATCGTGCGTCATGCTCGGATGTCGGAAGCACTAATTGATATTTCATGGAGCCAGAATCTACGACGTATCTCGGTTCATCCTAGGCGGGGACAGTCAGAATGTCTTCGGAAATTATGGGATGAATGGGAATCGGACAAGCAGTAAGCTTATTCCACTCTTCAGCCCAGTTCCAATGTTTGAGCAAAGTAAAAAGTAGGCCAGGCATCTCAGAGCAACTGTCTCCAGACATTGGGATATTTTATCCCCATGCTGATTCAAGATTTTGAGGATCTTGTCAGCGTCATTGGGGTTTATTGGCGTCTCGTGGTGCAGGAAGGCATGAACAATGGAGGCTGAAAAACTGTATAGGGGAGGATCACAAAGTAAACAAATATATGCGTCACCATCATAAGACCTAGGTCTCTGTAACTGCGGAAAGACCAATTTCAATTGCGAGGATAACTTTGCGATCCAAGCCAATGAGCCCTGGCCCTCGGTCTTCAGCAAAGTCGATGACATATTGGGATCCAGTCAAGCAGAAAGAGCGCATAGTGCTGAAGCTTCAGAGATTCGAATAGATGGGAGAAGGAAAAGATGAAGGTCAGCCATCATGTGATGGCTACAGCAGGAGAGACCGACCCTGAGTGAATTCACCGTGAACCTGCCTCCGCGATTTAGAGCAAGAAGCAAATCGCTTCGCATGGCCCTACATGGTTTTACTTGTTTTTCTTTTATTTTTGCTTCAAGAGAAGAAAAGGATAAAACAAATTAATACATGGATTTCCTCCGCCTATTTCCAAATTAAAGGTATTCATCAGTGCAAGGTATGATTGTACTCCGGAGTAGGAGTAAAGTCATGGAAGTTCCAAAACCAAAAGCTTGAGAGGACCAAGGTATGTTTGAATCGCCACTGGAAAGAGTAATCCTCACTCCTTTCCGTCTTGAAAGATCCACCTAATGGGTTCGCGGAGACATGAGTTGCCCCGACGGCATATGAACTCCTTGATGCTCACGGCTGTGGGGTTTCAGGAACAATCTCGATTCCCATGTCCTTCAAAACCCCAGATGAGATTTTAAAGCGGAGTTGGCAGGTTGCTGAAACTTAGCACTCAAAAGCAACCTGATTGGTGCTCGGCGACTTCAGCAGTCTCCGTTCCGACAGGCACTTTTTTCCACCGAAGGCCTTCTTTTGTTCCGTCCTCCGAGCTGCTCCCCGTGGTCTCTTCTTTTCTCCAGGCAGGCAAGGCAACGTCAACCAAGACTGGGGTCGCCCCGTCTCAACAATGGATACGAATTATTAATAGTGTTTTCCCTCCTGTATAAAAAAAGCCATGTTTACCCTGCAGTTCCCAGAATGTGGATCCTCAAATAAAAGCCCTTGTATTCTCTCGTTGAGATTTACCACTTTGCTCTTTTCAAACTAACCTGCCCAGGAGAGGTACCTGGTCAATCATTCTTATTTTTTTTATCCCTGGTCGGGGCCGGTGTTCGACCCCAATCACATATGATTCCCCCCAAAAATCAAGGGCAAGAGGAAGCCCCTACCCCTCCAGAATGTCAAGCATGCACATTACAACGACTATGGGAGCTTCTTCCCCTTCCCCACAGCGCCAGCGAAACCAATCGTTATCTTCCTGAGACTACTACAGACAGACAGCATGCCTCAGCTTCCGCGAAATCCCTTGACCAGGATGAATACCTCCCCGAAAAGATCGCTGATGGTCTCAATGGCCTTGGTAACACCGAGCCATCACCCGAAAAGACTGTCCTATACCTAGCCTACGGGTCGAACCTATGCTCCGAAACCTTTCTTGGAAGAAGGGGCATCAAGCCCCTGTCCCAGGTCAACGTTGTCGTCCCAGCATTGCGACTAACGTTTGATCTCTCCGGCCTTCCGTACACAGAGCCCTGTTTCGCTGGCACCCACATGCGACATGTCGGACATGAAATTGAGGATGGGCATGAAAACAATGAGATGAAGAATTCTGTTATCCCTGAGAAACTTTCCCTCCTCCAGGATCGAGACTCGGACCGCAGCGTCTATAAGGGACCTCTTGTCGGCGTTGTTTACGAGGTCACTCTAGCAGACTACGCTACGATCATTGCGACGGAAGGGGGCGGTCGCGGCTACAAGGATATTGTAGTGGATTGCTACCCTTTCCCCAAGGGTTATGACCCTATCGATCCGATTCCCGAGTGTCCAGAGACGGAGGCTATGAAGGCCCACACTCTCCTCTCCCCGGCCGGCATGGATGAGTTGCGCTCAAGGGCACTGGGGAAACGCCCTTCTCGATCCATTCCCGGAGTCCGGCCGAATCCTTGCTACGCGCAGCCATCCGCTCGTTACTTGAAGCTGATCACGACAGGAGCAACAGAGCACAACCTCCCTCTTTCTTACCAAACATACCTCTCCCAAATCAAATCGTACCGTATTACCTCCACACGGCAACGGGTTGGTAAGGTTATCTTCCTAAGCCTATGGGGACCCATGTTCCTTGTGATGCTGGCACTTTCAAGAACCGTGGCCGGTCCAGATGGTCGCAGTCCGCAATGGGTGAATAAATTCTGGGATATGATGATTACTACAATGTGGAACTTCTATGACAATATTTTCGTGCACATATTCGGCGACGGAGAGCGGACGACTGAGGATAAATAAATACAGCTAAGAGCGATATACCCTATGAAAGTTCAGGCTTAAAACGCAGTGGAAAAAATCTGCTCCCACTTAGTTAGCGTTAGAGAGTAGATGCATTCGAAACCATAAATACATTTCAGACCCGGTCCTTAATCCTGATTGTTTCTTTCTTCCCCCCTCCTAGCCAACAAAAAAAGTCAAGTTGGCTGGGTCATCTTCCTGTATATAACAAAACGGCACAGAAGGGGGCGACGGTCCGCGACCAAACGAGTATATATAAAACTGACAAAGGGAAATGTGGCATTGGTTCTTTAAACAGATTTTCAACAAGAATAAATATCTAAGGTACAGATACAGGTGTCCTGAATAACATCTAACAAAATAGGCAGGTGGCCATGAAGCAAGAGACTGAAGGAACACGCGGTGACCAACGAAAGATTGGAGATGCGCAAATTAATCAGGGCTCGCTTGTCACCGCTAAGCCCTTCACATTTTCAACGTTTTATACAGTCCACTGCAACATCTTTTTAACGCCGGGGAACAGGGGGGCTGTACATGATCTTCCTTGTCTTGATGGGAGCCCACTTATAGCGCTTGACCCACACGCTGACAGCGAACAAGCCAGTGAGCAAGGTGATAGCCTTGTAACCCATCTTCTTGCGCTCATCCATCTCAGGCTCGGCAGCCCAGTTGAGGAATTCGACGACGTCCTTGGCCATCTGGGAGGTGGTGGCGGGGGTGCCATCCTCGTACTCAACGACACCATCGAAGAGGACACGGGCCATAGCGATGGCTGTCAGGCAATCAGCAAAAGGCAGGTTTTTTGAGGGAGGGGGGAGGTTTGAAACACGTACCTGTGCCAGGGAAATAGGGGTTGAAGTTCATGCCCTCCTGGATGGTGGCACCTGCTGGGGGCTCATCAGGGTAACCAGTGAGGAGACTGAAGATGTAGTTGCAGCCACCGTGACGGCCCTTGACGATCAAGCTGAGATCCGGGGGCAGAGCACCACCGTTGGCAGCACGAGCAGCCTCCTCGTTGGGGTAAGGAGCGGGGATGTAGTCGGAGATCTTTCCAGGGCGCTTCTCGATCTCACCCTGGTCGTTGGGCTCGGTGTCATACTCGTACTCCTCGGCGAAAGCCTTCATCTCGTCAACAGTGTGTGTAACACCGACGAACGAGCGCCAAGGCACGCGGGTCAGGGAGTGACAGCTGGCACAGACTTCACGGTAGACCTGGAAACCACGGCGGAGACTAGAGAATAAAAAGTAAGTAAGAGACTCGGGAACAATTGCGAGAGCTCAATTGATTCGATTCACAGGACAAACTCACGCCTGATGATCGAAGGTCTTATTCCACTTGGTGTGCTCCCAAGGGTATTGGGTAGCGTGCAACCTTGAAAGCATCATATGTCAGCTACTTGATAATTTCGGCTGGAGATAAGTGGCTTCGGTCGGGACAACGGAAAAAGGCCAAATTGAGCAGCCACTTTCCCAACCATTCCAATCCACTCACCCCTCCTCAGCAGGTGTCATCGCAAAAGCTTCCTGTCCATAGGTATACGTAGCGGTTCCGAGGGCGACGGCGGTAGCGACGGACGCAGTGAGTGTGAGGTAGAAGGGGGAGCTGGCGGATTCGCCGGCAGCCGAGGAAGATGCACGCTGGGCAAATTGTTAGTGTTGGATGCTTGCAGCATTTTGTAAGGCCGATTTTAGAGCGATTGTCCTCGTCCATCAAGCCCAATTGAGGTCAGATGCCGGGGAATGTACGTACCGACGACGCTTTATTCACGGACTGACGGGCGATACCCCGGAAGGGCACGCTGCGCAGGACAGTACGTGCCAGCATACTGAATGTATCGAAAAACCCTCCGATAGATAGATAAATAAAGAAGGCACAATAGCCGCAGACGGGAGGGGGGAGGGGGGAGAGGGGACCAGATGTGCGCACAGGAGAATGGGCTTTTGGAGGTGAAGTCGAGGTTGTCCGAACATTCAAGTTTCTCTTGGGTTTGGAATTGCCTAAACCTTCACGCTGATTGGCTGGCCCACTGGGGCTAACTGTCTTCGGTGAAAACCGCGATTTTTCGGAACAACAAATTTTGATCGAAGCACCAGCAACCAGCTAATGCTACAATAGCATACCCATAAGCTCGATATTTCGAGAGAATAGGTGCTTATCGACGGCACTATCTAACTCTCATAAACTTTGTTAATCTCAAATGCATCTCAATTCTTCTTCCCATCAAATTTTCCATGTGGTGCTTCTATCTCGCTCTCACCTAGCTTCCCGAGCGTTACCCGTCCAATATCGCCTAAATCATGAATGGAGGGCAAGATCCAGCCAAAACTAATCAGTCAATCATTATTAAAACAGCAGGACACCAGCTGAACTAGGCGCTCTTTAGGGCGGTTTCTAGGCTAGAGACCGAGATAAAAAGTGTCATGATTTAGGGTCTAGCTTCTCTAATCACATACTGTACTGTTCGAAGATTTATATTTAGCTAGCTTTCATCCAAGGTTATCCGTGTGTAGTGCTGAGATATATTATGTGGAGAGCCATTGGGAATACTGTAGAGAACAGCGAGAGCACAATTAAAAAAAAAATTAATGCATGGCTTTTGATGGTAATGGTGAATTGAGTATTAAGGGCGAGTAACAGCGGATATATATTTTGATGGGTCTCGAAATTCCAGATTATAGGTACCGGGAAAGGACAAACAATGAATAATGGCAAATTAAGAGGACCATATAAGACCCCCCCAATTATCTCTAAAGTTATAATATCCAAATGGGTTATATGTATTTTTTTGATCGGTCGAACTTCTTGTTTATGGCATGGTCAGCCATATTTAACTTGTCGATCGGAAGGGAAAATCCTCCGCTGATCTGGCCGTGGATTTTCTTGGACCCTTCTGGCCATCATTTAATCAGCTATCATTATTACTGGCAATCGCTCAGTCCGTCCATGTGCTGGATAGACAACCTAAGTGTCTCATTTGCGATGCGGATCACTTATATATGAGTAACCTCCCTCCTGGTCGCATTACTTGACCTCATTCATCGGTTTCACTGCTCCCCAACGGTTCCACGTGCCCCGCGGATGGAGCTTGTTCGCGGGAGACGCTGAGACACAAGCCTGGCGACGACGAGATCCCAGAACCTCGAGGATCCTTTTGATAGTACCTTTCATCCCGATGCAGGATCAGAGACGATAAGATGGCGAAAGCGAAGAATGGGCCAGGAACAGGGAAGCCACGCCGAGATGTTTTGGCGTCCCTCAAGATGGCCTCAATGGAGGAGATCTCCAGAGCTTCCCTTCCAGCAGGTAGGTGAACGTTTTTGCGGACAGCAATAGAAAATATGAAAACAAGAAGGAAAAAAAAAAATGAAATATACTAAAATTTCTAATTTGCAACAGAAATCATGTCCTCCATCCTAGATTATCTTTCCCCAGTCGACCTCATTCGAGCCGCGCGGGCGTCTAGACTTCTGCGCGAGATGGCATACGATGACTCGAGATGGGTGCAGAAGCTTAAGCGTATCGGTTGCTGGGATGAATCGGAAGCTCGTAAACACGTGGAGAAGACTTTTGGAACCATTGCCGATAGGCAGAGTGCCGAGCTCCAGGACGTGGCCGTCCCACACCCGGTGTCCGACCACCCAACAATCGAATTGAACTCACTTTCCGATGGTTTTGATCAAATACGGTTGTCTACCTCGGGGGGTGATGATACGTTGGCTGAGTTTGAAGCTGATCCAATTTTGGGGGCGCTGAAGCTCGCGAAGTCAGTTCGTGGAGAAGCTCGACAGGAATATGGTAAAATCCATGCGGCATTGGCGCCGTTTTATGAAGACATCACTACGATGGGTGCTTCCACGGATAATTTGATCTTTCAGAAATACACGGAACCACGGCATCAAGCTCAAATACTGTTCCAATTGCAGGCCTTTGCGAAATGCGATTCAAGCGAGGGCTGGCAGGAAAGGCATGACCAACTGCAATCCGCGGTATCAATGTTCGAAACGGCTGCTTTGAAGGAGTTTAGACATGGGTATGAAACGGAGGACATCGACGATAGAATGAGGAGATATGCACATGTTCTTTATATCTTGAATGGTGGCAGTTCTGCTCTCGAGCTTTTTATGCACCATAACCACCTTGTCACGAAGAAGACAGAGTTTGGAAGGGTGGCAGACTGCATTGATGTCTCTACTCAGCAAGTGAAGCTAAGCTATACGCAGGTCTTTTTCACTCGGCTTAGTGTCGCATTTAATGAAGAGGCTTCCATCATCAATCGCGCCTTTCATCCAGCCTTACAGGTCTCCTCGCCCTTCCTCGAAAAGATGGGACAAGACGTGTTATCTCCATTTTTGACTGCACTATTCGACGAATTGCATCGTTCTAATATGGAGTCCTATTTGGCGGCTGTCTCGGGAACTTTCGCTCAGTGCATGTCCTTTGCAGATGCGTTGTTACCGATCCAAAGTTCAGCCAATGGCTTCGAAGATGTTTTGGACCAGGTAATCTTTAGGGTATATGAGCCGCATATGGACTTGTACATTGCAGAGGAATTGGATTTCTTTCGACAACGCTCAGAGGCCGCAGTAGGAGAGTGGGATAGACAGCTCTCGGAACAGGCTGCTTCCACAGAATCTTTCCTAATGTCGAACGTAAATAGACAAGCCGATAAGCGTGACTTCTTGACCTCGTTCAAGAAAGTGATTATGGCCCCTGTCAATCTCTTCCCTGGATTTTCGGGGGGCAAGTCGAACGAAACAAAACAGGACCCCGAATCACTTGATAGCGACTCTGCTGCAGCCCAGAAGAGGAGCTCCAACCGTTTTTCAACCATTTCTTCTCCAGGCACACCTCCTATAACCGAAGCCCCGACTACGGAGCTTGCAGCCAAAGCAGCTGTTATGAAATCAAAGCTTGAGGGCATCAGTTCTCTTTTTAGTATTGAAGTTGCGCTGGGTTTGGTTCACTCAGCAAAGTCAAGCTTGGAGCGAGCAGCGCAATTTGTGAAGATTGGGGGTGTAACAGGGTCTGCTGTTAAGCAGCAATGCGAAGCAATCTTCGTCGCTCTGCTGCGTATTTTAGGCCATCGTCACCTCATTGTCGGGTTTGACAAAGCAGTTGATCATCTTTCGAATTACCGCCCTCGTGAGCAAGGCGACCGTGACCAGTCCGGCGTGGAACCTTTAGTCACTTTCCTCGAATTGGTTAACGTTGGAGATCTCATTCTGCAAATGATTGATATGTTCTACGAGCAAGAACTTATTGGCTCTAAGCTAACTGATCGAAATGACTTTTTAGACCCAGCCGTTAAGGAGAAGAAAAAATTCGAGCAGAATCTTGATGAACGGGTGGCGGCTGGCTTGAACAAAGGCATTGACGTGCTTATGGAAGAAGTGGACTACATACTTGCAACGAGGCAACTTGCGACCGATTTTAACCCTGATATCTCGACTGACCCTCACCGGAAAACTATGGATGTTAATGTTACGGAAGCGGCGGCAGCTGTGGTCGATGTTGTTTCATCACATACCCAAATGCTTGTTGGGAGTACGGACAAGAGTACGCTTGATGTCTTTAACCAAGAAGTTGGCCTACGGCTCTTTACTGCGCTTTGCAAGCATTTAAAGCGACAGAGGATCAGCACCGAGGGATCCTTGAAACTTATCAGGTAGGTTCTACAATTCTCAGTCATCTGGACTAGTACTGACCCTACGAAGCGATATGAATCATTACTTCAAATTTGTCCAGACTCTAAAAAACAATGAACTCCTGGTTTACTTCAAAGCCTTCCGGGAGCTATCTCAAATTTATCTGATTGACGCATCGGATGCGAAGGAGCTGGCAACAATTATTGCCGATGCAAGTCGGTTTCACGGCATTTGGCGGGTGGAGGAAGTGTATGAGTTTGCTGAGCGACGGGCGGACTGGCTCCAAGTGAAACGAGACGTTGAACGAGCTATGTATGGGATTGGGTGTAATGTAATGTGAATAGGGATATATCCCAAAAAACTATGATCCCGTGAAGTGTATATACCCTCGAGGAGACGATATAATAAATCCCTTTGTTCATATGGCTAGATGCGGAGGTTGGCGGAGGTGTAAAGAGTTGATCAGGTGGTTGGTGGAGACTTGGAGCGACCGGAGCAATTGGAAGCATTATAAACTTTCCCATGACAATGAGGTTTGCGTCAGGGTGTCCGACCCATTGGCCAATTGTCTTTATAATTAGAGCGCCTGTGGCCATTCACTCGCGCGCTGTTCCGGAGCTGAAGCCTGACGTCAGTAGGCGTCTACTGGAACAAAAAAACAATGGCTCTCATCCACACAATGCTTCCCCGGGCTTTGTTCCTCTGTAAAACTTCAAACTGCCTTTGTTTAGCATTACATTAGCTGCAGCGAACTCATAGGCTTGACTGGTTTTCATATGGAATATGGGCGTTTCAATTGTTCCCAGTGTTCTGACAAACTCTAGCTATACTTAACTAGAGGTATTAGAGGTATGTGACTAATTGGGGTCTAGACTTGTTTGAACTCTGCCTGCAGACAACAATTAGACTGGATGCTTTTACCCCCCTAAGAAAAGAAGGGTTTTTATGGTTTAGATGTGTTATCAATGTGTCGTGAATTCAGTGCTTAATTCTATACTAATTCTGCATAAAGGGAGGCAGCGTTGTGGTGGACACCGGGTCTCTATCCACGACTATAGATATAAAGCGCTGAAAGAGGCCCTCTCATTCTCCTTCAAGAAATAAATGGGCCTCATATAATAATTCAGGTAATATACTAATATATAATACATCACACGAACAGAACCGAGCAAAGACAAAACCAAGGAGACGGAGAACAAAGGAAGCTCCACTCGATATCCCAAAAATGCTTTCAGCCATCCTCCCCTCTTCTTCTTCATATACAATCGCATCTCTTTCCCTCCTTCTCCTTCTCGCAGGGACTACCCCTGGAACAGCCATCAAAACAACGGTAGTGGTGACAGTGACAGCGACAGCGACAGCTACCTACCCCCACCCACCATCCTACACATCCCCCCAAGTATTCCAAGACACCATCCTCTCCATCAGCAACTCCTACCGCACCGCCCACAATGCCAGCAACCTCGTCTGGAACGACACCTTAACAGCTTACGCTCGAGACTGGGCACAGGATTGTAAATGGGAGCATTCCGTAAGCTCCTCCTTTCCCTCTTTTCTATAGAAAAAAAAACTTGCCCCTAAACCTTGATGTGGGAATATTGTATACAGCACGGGCCTTATGGCGAAAACCTCGCCTTCGGGTATCCTAACGCCTCTGCCTCTGTGGAGGCCTGGGGCGACGAAGACCAATATTATGATTTCGAGCTCCCGACTGGGTTTACTGAGGAGACGGGTCATTTCACACAGTTGGTCTGGCGGGCCACGACGGAGGTTGGATGTGCGGCGGTGGACTGCGGGTATACCTATGGAGATAAAAATGACGATGGGAGCTACAAACGGGCACAGGGGTGGTATGTGGTTTGTGAGTACTTGCCTGCAGGGAATGTGTTGGGGGGTAGTAAGGCGTTGGGGGACAAAGGGCTGTTTAAAGTGAATGTGCAGCCGACGAGTACATATTCGGGACCATACAGTACGGATGATTCTTTGGGGATGGGGACGCCGAAAGGTAGTGCGGGCAGAAGAAGATTTAGGGGAGACACTTTGGTGGTGGTTGGAGGAATGGTGGTGTATTTACTATTGGGAAATGTGTGACGGTGGATAACCCGTTTTACCTGTTGGGACTCGGCTTGACGTAAATGTAAGATTGAATGGAAGGGACTAGAACGCCGTCCTATTGAAGCCTTTTCTTTTGTGCCCTGATAATCATTTGCCAGCTTTATCATTGCTTGTCATCACTCATGCTACTAACATGACGCACATGAAAAAAATCCCACAACCCCCCTGAAAGCAAGATGCAATACATATCTATTCACTTTTTGAACGACTCCAGGCACCCCTTCCGGACTGGAACCAGGCCAAGCGGATCGTCGAGAAAAAGGCACACAAGGGTGAGGATATCGACAGACAAGAAATATCGAAAAAAGAAAAAAAAAAGTTTGGAATAATGAAGATGGAAATAGCATTAAATACGAAAGGGCCAAGGAAATCGAATTAACCAATGATTTCCTCGCTTTCTTCCACAATTTCCTCCACGATCTCCTCGACAACAGCCTCGCCCTGGTCTTCCGATACTGGTGGTGCGTCTCTGGCCAGCTTGGCGTCGTCTGCGTTCTCGGGGAAGCCGTAGGCATCTTTGTCCTCGACCAGGAGCTCCTTCTCCCGGCGGATCCAGGCAACCCACTCGCTGAGGACACGCTTGCGCTTCTCGACAACGGCGGTGTTGGCAATGTCGACGGCGTACTTGTCCTCCTCGTCGAATTCCTTGGAGTATTCCCGAAGGTTCTTGCGTACCTGCTTCTGCTCTTCCTTGCTGAGAAGAGTTGCAGGGCGAGGGCGCCAGATGAACTGCTTGAACTTCTCGGTGGGGTTTTCGGAAAGAGTCTGGCCGGCGAAAGTGTGGATGTTCCACCCGTTTTCCATCTAAAAGAAAAAAAAGAAACAAAAAAAGTTAGTAGGTGCAAAGCGAGAAAACAGACAACAAGGAACGGGATGGGTCTACCGAGTGCGTCCACACGCTAGCGCTGCTGACAACGTAACGGCCAGTGGGATCCCAGTCGATATCGGTGACACCATAGTGCTCAATCGTTTTCATTAGTTGCAGGTTGGCGGCCAGATCTTTCTCACCCTCAACCTTCTCACCCTCGAAATCCATGTCCCAGAAGTCAAGATCAAAGCTTGTTTGAGAGTGGACAGTGGCGACGACGACGAAACGACCCTTAGGGGACCAGTAGATGGCGTTGCTCGTCTTCTTTTCGATTGTGCGCACCAGCTTGAAGTTTCCGGCCGAGACACCCTTCTTCTCAGGGGCGAAGAAAGAGACGGCGGTTTTGGGGGGAGCACCAGAACCGGACGGTGCTTCACCGGTCGTGATGAGGACAAAGCGTCCACCATTTGGCTCCCATGCGAAGTTGATTACAGTGTCCTTGAGACTGTCCACAACTTCGACAGGGACGCCCTTCTCGCGTACCCGGAAAATCTCGAGGTTGGTGGCCATAGATTTCTTGGACTTGGAATGGCGGTCAACCTTCACGCAGACGTAGGCACCTTGGGATTGCCAGTGCAGCTTCACATCAGAGACGTTGAAAAGGTTACGGGTGCGGACAATTTCCTTAGACGGGACGCTCATCAGAGCAACACGGGCGGGGTTGCTACCGATTTCGGGAGTCCAGAAGCACAGGAGTTGTTCGTATTGCTTGACGCCTTCACGCTGAACGGTAGCTGGAGACCATTCGAAATCCATCACCCCTTCGATTTTGACGGATGTCTTTCCAAGTAGATTCATCCGCGGTAGTTCGTAGATTGAAATCGACTGAC
Source organism: Aspergillus diversus (assembly GCA_027569885.1). Lineage (NCBI taxonomy): Eukaryota > Fungi > Ascomycota > Eurotiomycetes > Eurotiales > Aspergillaceae > Aspergillus > Aspergillus diversus. Next base: position 61,029 of record JAPDKZ010000058.1, read on the forward strand.
CCTGGAGCATTCTGGCGACATACTTCTCATCCGCGGACCACTTAAAAGCGGGCCACTGGACCTTCTTCTTGGGCTGGGCGTCTGCCTCGGCACCGGGGCCGGCGAGGTCATGGGAGACGAATGAACGCAAAGGCTTTCCGGAAACAATGTCCCAAACAATGATGTTCTTCCCATCTTCCTCGTAAGATAGTACGGGCTGACCTTCCTCCACCTGGATGGGACGGGCGGACCAGGTGGTCAGGTAGCTCTCGCCTGGCGAGAACTCGATCAATTGGACGAAGGGATGGGGGAACTGCTTCTGCTTAGAGAAAGCGGAACCACCCCACAGCTGAACACCCTGAGGGTGAACTGATGCGAGATATGTTCCCTTTGGAGACCACTGGACGAAAAGTTGTGTCCAGTGGGCGCGATCCACAACGTTTTCTGGGGGATTGTTCTTGTTATTCCAGAACACACCGACTTTGTCGTTACGGTAGAGGGCGAATTGGTCACGAGCGTTGGCGTCTCCAATCCACGAGCGCAGATGCTCCTTCTCAGCAAACGGTTCGATAGTAGGGGGCTTGTATTCCTCGTCGATGCGTCCTTCCCGTCCGTAACGTTCAATATCCATCAACTTGTTCACGGCGAGGGTGTGTTTCTTATCAAGTGGTGTGCCGTGCAGTTGCTTGACGGCGGCGACGGCCTGTTCGGGAGTCTCGTACTCGACGAAAGCAAAACTAGCAAAACATGTCAATATCTCATTCTCCCCTGCCCTATTATGTCCCAAACCCCAGATTGTTCCTCGATGGGAGAGCCATATCGTCCAGATTTCAGCACATACCCTTCGGACATATTTTTTTCATTGAGCGGCATAAAGACGGCATCTTCGGAGGTGTGGCCGACCGTGTTGAGTTTCCTCAACAAGAATTTAATGAGCTTTTGTCTGTTTTCTTCTGGCACGACTGGGAGTCCATCGATGACGACAAATGTATCCAACCCTTCTTCAAGCTTCACTTCGTATTGCTCTTTAAGATCTAGGAAGCGCGGAAGTCACGGTCAGCGAGGAGGGGCTGCACAAAAAGTTGACCAACAAGAACACCAGCGCAACTTACCGGAGAAATCAATCTCCTCCTCCTCTTCCTCGTGGAGGTCCTGCTCGGTTAAAGTATCAAAGCTGGGTGCCATGATTGCGTGTGCGAGATAAGGGTCGGGGGGGGCCGAGGGAGGATTTGTCGTGGAAGAACCTGATCTGAAGGTTTTCTGCTGGCAGTCCCCGTTTTGGCTGATTTTAGGGCAAAAAGCACAAATCCAAACCAGAACCGCTTCTGTGTGCGCTGGGCCTGACTCAGTGCTGAGTCACCCACACCTGACATTACTGCACGGACCTCGACACGTGATCCATATTGATAGTGCCTGTGGCATTATTCGGTAGAGCTCCATGAAGATGGTTACCCCAACTGCCGGTCAGGTGACCAATATTTGACTTCGCTTTCTCCGCCCGGTAACTAAAAGTACAGGCGGTACCTTACCTGGCTCTCATTTGTTACGCCGGCCACTGTAACCGACGTACATCCGCTGGGAGATCATAACAATCGCGATCCCACGCATCGTCCCGGTTTCGGTTGTTGCCACTGGTAGAAGCTGCCGGCCGTTGTGGACCGGCTTTTCGTTTCTCATCTTTGTTCTAATCTCTTTCTTATATCCCAATCGGCTTCTTGTCACTTGGTTTCCAGAGCTTTTGCTCCTCTCAATGCCCCGCCGGTCCTAAGCGCCAGCGCTACGTCCAGATTCGGACAATCCTTCTGCCACTCACCCTCCGTCGTCGTGGCTCAATACCAAATCGATCACGGCGTCATCGACGGCGCTGTCATACACTCCCAGCAATTGGAGCAGCTGCAATTGCTTTATTTAAATCCTTATCGTTGGAGAGAGAGGTGAAGCCAAGCTATAGGGACAAGATGTCGCGTATGTTCGGACCTACTTATCTACATATCCCCGGTCTGTGCCCAGCCGCCGAGGTCTCTCTCAACTGACATCATGCTCTCGTTTGGGGATGTTGCGACAGTCAACCCAGAGTCCCGTGAACACTATGTTCCCATCATAGACTCGATTTTAGCTAAAAGCGATCTGAATACAATCTCCGAAAAGCGCATTCGGAAAGGCCTCCAGGAAGTCATCGGCTATGACCTTACCCCGCAGAAGGTCTGTTCAAGTATTCCTCTCGTCGCATTTCACTCTTCTCCCTACCATCAATACCCACTCGCTGCAAATAATCATGCTAACTTGACTCGCCCTCTTAGGCTGCTATCAAGCAGCTTATCATGGAAAGGTTCGATATTTTCGCTGAAAAGGGGGGCATAGGTGCAGCTGCTACTTCCAATGGCCACGAGGAGGACCTCGATTCTGCAACACCAGCGCAACCCTCCTCCCCTGCCCAATCCTCAGTGTCGCAGAAGCGCCATCCTGATAGCGATGAGCACTCTGATCTTTCGAGCAAGACCCCTCCAGCCAAGAAGAAGAAAGCTAGTCACGATATTGATGCGGACGCAGTTTATGCTGCGAAGCTACAGGCGGAGGAGAATATGCGTGCCAGACCTACCCGTGGTGCTAGCACGCGTAGGGCCCCGCCGGCGAAGAAGAAAAAGACAACTGCAAAGGCGACTGCAAAGACATCGAAGAAGGTCAAGGCAGAGGATGACTCCGACCTTGAATCGGGGTCTGATTCTGGGAAAAAAGTGAATCGTTCTGGAGGGTTTCATGTAAGTGTGGTCAAATTAAACGCGAGCTAGGTAGATATGTATAGTGCTCACGGGACTTTTAGAAACCTCTCAACCTGTCACCAGCTCTCTCTGCTTTGTTGAACGGCGAAGTAACAGTATGTTGACCCTTCATTCTCGGAGTTCGCATTACGAAGCCTGACATTATCTGCAGCTCTCACGGCCCCAGACGGTGAAGAAACTTTGGCAGTATATTCACGAGCACGACCTTCAAGATCCCAGCGATAGACGCCAAATTCGTTGTGACGATGCAATGCGCGCCGTTTTTAAACAAGATCGGATACATATGTTCACAATGACGAAGATTCTTAGTCAAAACCTATATAGCCCCGACGAATAATCACTCACATTCAGATGGGAGCTACGGTGGACCTGCCTCTTTTATGACAGGACTAACTGGCAGCAAGTGGATGCTACCTTTTACGAATTTTTTGATTTCTTGCTACACCGCATTTGGAAACCAGGCGCTCTATTGATCTCCTTTCTTTTATTCCTCACAATTTTAAGTGATACTGTCACATTTTCCTGCTCCTCTCATTGGCGAACTGATTGCCTTTTGCTTTCCTTTGTTTCTCTGCTACTCTCTCCAGCGGGTGTTGGTGTTGCCTTGCAAACAGGCGCTATTCTTGATTCTTGTCACCTAGAAGCTTACCTCAATTGGGATGGGTTGTTGCAATTTGCCCCATTATTGCATAATATTAACAATGACAAGCCATGGGCACTTTGACCAGGTTACCCTTGTAGAGTCGATGAGGGCTGAGTCATGTCCGCACAGCCTCAGTGACTCCAAAATGAAGGGCTTCCTGCCAGCTGAGTCATTATGAGTAATTTTCACACATGCTTATTTCTTCAGAGATAGTGGGAATGGCCTCCAGAGTTCTTTATTTATGATATGGAGGGAATGCGAGTGAGGACTGCTCACTAAGCATCGCCGTAGTCTCCTATCTCGAAAGAACGAACAACTTTTTTTTTCCCCGTTTGGGACGCCGCCTCCAGGATTTCGCCTTTTATTTCCCCACCACAGCCGCTCCCGCTTCTCGACCGCCCTCAAAAGCAAGAAAAAAGTGCTCCTCGCATACCAGCTGCTCTCTTCCAGAGACTGTTTTATTGGGCTTTTGCCCTCCCCTGTTCTCCAAATTATCCGCCTTTCTTCTAAACCCCCTTAATCCCGATGTCTGAACCGCAGCCTTCCCCGCCTGCCGGATCCCAAGGCCAAAGTAATCGTGGTGGCCGTCGACGGGGTAGAGGAGGCCCCCGCCAGTCCGGACAATCCGAACACCAACCATCTTCGGCTGATGCGCCTGGAAGAGGAACACGATCTAGAGGTAATGGCTATGGAACCCGCCGCGGAGGTGGAGGAGGGGGACGCGACAGACAGAATCGCAGCGGGAACAAGCCCGCGGAGGGATCCGCCACAGGAGCGAGCAACGGACGGCCTCAACCGGCCACAGATGAAGTCAGCGATAAGGGGAAGGAGAATACTGGCGAGGAGGCGACGGATGACGCAGATGATGGAGAGATTTGTTTTATTTGTGCATCGAAGGTTGAGCATAGCTCAGTCTCGCCGTGCAATCACCACACCTGCCATATCTGTGCCTTGAGGTTGCGCGCATTGTACAAAAATAAATCCTGTGCTCATTGCCGGGTAAGTATCTTGTTTGCTCATGGAATAATTCTCTTATTTTGAGTATTGGGAACTGAGGGCTAATGACTTGGGGGGGGTTTCGCCTCTCCGCTCCGGCAATAGACAGAGTCCAGTTATGTTATCTTCACTGATGACCCTCTTAAGCGATTCGAGGATTTCAAGGATAGCGATTTTTCTCAAAGGGACGAAAATTTGGGGATTAAGTATGAAAATGACGAGATTTTTGAAGATACTGTGCTTTTGCTCCGATACAATTGTCCCGATCGAAGCTGTGATGTGGCATGTTTAGGCTGGCCAGACCTACACCGTCATGTTAAGAGCAAGCATGGTAGGGTGATGTGGTATGTAACGACTCCGCATCGGATTTGAGTTGTTTAGATTACTGACAATTCGTACCCGTATTCAGTGATTTATGTACACGAAATAAAAAGGTTTTTACTCACGAGCATGAGCTTTTCACAGTGGCCGAACTGCGGAAGCACGAGAAACACGGTGATGATGTTCCTGGAGCTCTTGACCAGAGTGGGTTTAAAGGGCACCCTGAGTGTGGATTCTGCCGCCAGCGATTTTATGGTGATGACGAACTCTATGCTCATTGTCGCGACCGTCATGAGCGGTGTCACATTTGTGATCGACGATCTACAAACCGCCAACAGCAGTATTATATTGACTATGATGCTCTCGAGGATCATTTCCAAAAGGATCATTTCCTATGTCTAGATAAGGAGTGCCTGGAGAAGAAGTTTGTGGTGTTCGAGTCGGAGATGGATTTGAAAGCTCATCAATTAGAATGCCACCCTAATGGCACTTCAAAAGACGCACGAATGGTGGACATGTCTGTCTTCGATTATAGGACACCATACCAGGCCCAACGTCAACGACGTGGTGCTGGTCGGGGTCGCGATCCGAATGCGGACTCCGCTCCTCTGTCAACCGTGCAACCTATGAGGAGAGACGAGATCGCATACCAACGACAGATGGCCATCCAAAGCGCTCAGTCCGTCTCAACGCGTAGCTTTGGCGGCCAGCTATCCCGTGATGAAACCCAAGCTGTGCGTGCTCCAGCTAGGCCTACCCCTTCGCGAACACCACCGGCTACGGCAGCCCCGGTAAACGAGATGGGAAGCCTCAGTCTCTCTGCAGACTCGGCATCTACCTCCCCCCAGGATCAAGCACGCCGTCTCCGTCATACGGCAGTTATCGAGCGGGCTTCGAATCTGCTCGGGAATGACCAGACTAAGCTCGCAGAATTCCGCACTAGAGTTTCGAATTACCGTGCCTCTACAATCTCCGCCACCGAGTTGATCGACGCATTCTTCTCCCTCTTCGATACATCAAGTTCTGAGCTTGGTAAGCTTATCAAAGAACTTGCGGAAATATACGAGGAAGACTCTAGACGAGCCGCTTTACTAAAAGCTTGGAATGACTGGAGGGCAATCAATGAGGATTACCCTGCCCTCCCGGGACCTGGAGGCATCATCCCAGGCATGTCTCCAGGGACCGTAAACGGTAGCGGGGGTGGAGGCAGACGTGTGCTTCGCTTAAAATCTTCAACCGTCCAGTCCTCCCGCGCTGCTGTGGGCAGGGGTGGTGCCCTGTCATCGTCCTCTTCTTCTACCAATCCTTTCCCCCCTCTTTCATCCTCTACTTCCCGCCCTCCACCCAGGGTCATCAATTCTGCCACCCCTTGGGGGGGCGCCACTCCTGCTGCCCCACCCCCTGCCACTTCACGATCTTACGCAAACCCGTCTTCTAGGCCCGCCGCTCGGTCCTCGGGGCCCGTAAACACAAGCAATGCTGAAGCCTTCCCTTCTTTACCGGCTGCTCCAAAACCCAATGTTCTGATGGCTGGTCTCACCCGTGGCACTGTCCGCTGGGATGACCGTCGTCCCGCTCCAGTAAATGCTTGGTCTTCGTCCGGAGTGGACTCGGGCCCTAGTTCGGAACCCGAACTCGGAGAATATTCTGGTGGAGGAGGCAAAAAGGGCAAAGGGAAGAAAGGTAAACAAACGTTGTTTCATTTCGGATGAAGATAGAGAGCCACGTCTACCGTCTGTAATTTATTTTTAGCTATACTACCCCACAGTCACATTATCAAAATATTTCATGTCGAAGACAAACATGTAATGAAACCATTACACTGCAGCTTAGAAAAAAAAAATCGATGAAAGCCTTCGAGTTGTGAGACGTGAATAGCCATGACCAAACTATTACGTCCTGCACTCTCTGGAAAGCAACGTTTTGTTTTCTTTACATCTCCATATCTAAACATTCCCCTCCAGAAGAACCACTCACGGACTTGCTGTGGCTGTCAGAAAGTTTTCGGGAAGAGATATCTATTACCGACAGCCTTTCCGCCGTGGATGGGACGGCAGAGGACGAGAGTAAATCAATCAGAGCGGTCACTAGATTGCTCTGGATCCTGCTCGTCACTACTACATACCACGACATCCGAGCTTTGATCGCAGTCTTGATCGTCCACTTCGCCGTCCCTTGCGTCGTTAGAAGCAGCAGAATCCTCATCAATAGCCGCCATCTGCAGAACAAATTCATCTTGCAATCTTTTCAGCCATCTTCTAAGAGGCTCACCATCCATAATCCCGTTTCGGGCCTGAAGTAACTGTTCTCGTAGCGATAGGATTAAGTTCCGCTTGCGAGCCACCGCCAGAGCTTTAGACTGACTTTGTTGTCGTCGGGAAATTTCCTCTAGCTTTGTAGAAACCTGCTGTGCGGTTTCCAGGATACTGGGAGGGAGGTCAACTAGCTTTGCCAACGCCAACCCGTAAAACTTAGTCGTGTTAGGGCCTTCGGCGACTTTGTAGAACATTTTCATCCCTATAGGGGCTGATGAACGATTCGGGTCTGGTTGGGAGATCTCAGCTGCGAGATGAAGGCTAACGACACCGCTCCGCTCAGCCATGATGACGCCGAGATCGTGGAAATGCGTGACGAACCAGACGAGTGCGTGGCTATTTACGAGGGCTTCTGAGATGGCGATCGCAATGGCGAGCCCATCTGTCGTGCTGGTACCGCGTCCAAGTTCGTCGATGATTGCCATGCTTCGCGGCTCGATGTTCTGGAGGATAAATGCCATCTCGCGCATTTCAGCGGCGAATGTTGAGACGTTCGCCGCGAGGTCATCCGCCGTAGAGACACGGGCGAAGAGCTGGTGGAAGATGGGGAATGAGGCGTATTCGGCGGGTATGAAGCAGCCGACTTGAGCCATGATGGTCATTAGGGCTAGGGAACGGATATACGTGGATTTGCCGCTCATATTGCAGCCAGTGATGATTTGGAAACGGGTCTGCTGCGTGGCGTAGGCGTCGTTAGGGATGAACTTCTTGGAATGTATTTTTTCCCGGATAGGGTGCCGACCGGATTTTATGGCAAGGACATCTGTCAGCTCAGGTCGGATATATTCATTCGTTGTGGAGAGTTGCGCGAAAGCAGCCAGCATGTCCAGCATCGCGATTGCTTCGCTGATTCTAAATAAGCTGGAGACCTCAGAGCAGACGCTCTTGATAAGTTCCTGGATAGTTTTGTCGCTCAGGCTAATCACCTCATTGTGAGCGTCGGTTATCTTCTGGTTGAGTTTGACGAGGTCGAGCGTTTGACATTCAATGCGGTTCCTTTTGCGATAGACGTTGACGAACACTTGGGGAAGGGGTCCTGTCGACTCCGCGGCTGGTATACTAATGTAGTATTGGCGAGCTGGGTCGTACTTCAGGTCCAAGGCCATGCTAAAAGATTCTTCAAAGGGTCAGATAAGATCCAGAGGCTGAAATGCCGTACTGGGAGAGGCTTATAACTCACCCGAGAGGTTTGTAACAAGATCTGCGGCATCCATGTTTGCCTCCTTGTACGTTTGTCTTGCAACATCAAGCAGACTATTCACTCCGGCCTGTAATTTGGCAAAAAAAAAAAAAGCCTAAGCTAGGGAAATCACATCCATTGTAGGGCATACGATACCTTGACACTGTATATCCGTTGATTGCGGAGGTCGAGTGGCTTGGTCTGATAGGCCACATGCTCATTGAGTGTCATTTCTATCAAATTTTGGACAACCTGATGACCGACCGGGGCACAAATCTAACGAATTATCAGTAATTCCTTCCTCAGTATTCATGCATGTTGTTTAATACCTCCCTGATCGTCAACAGTAGCCTGCTTTGGGCTGCTGCAAGGGCTCCGTACACGTGCTTGATTGATGAGACGTATGTTTTTAGCATTATAACATTGTTGATACACTGTTCGATATATTGAAGTGTTGGTTTGGTTGGGACAAGGATTAACTTGTTCGTCAGTTTGAGCACCTAAAGAGCTTCACCCTCGACTCACCGAGGTCAAAACCTTGTCCGCATCCACAAAGGCTTTGAGCGCTAGAAGATTGACTCAAATCTTAGGGAGCTGTAACAAGTTATAAGGCGGACAATGGGACCGTACCTTGCCGGACTGTGCAAAACATTTCCTCCTTGGTTGACAGGTCTTCCACTGCTTCGTATCTTCCCAATAGTTTCGACTCTTCCGTGGATGGTTGGAGGATATTGGCCCTTAGGAGCCTGGTCCCCATTGGGGTTAAAGTCTTGTTTAAAATCCCAAAGAGGCTATCGGTAGACTTGGAGTTGTGTAGGTTTTGAATCAGCTCTAACGAAGCTACTGTGGACAGGTCAATTGACATGGCGCCTTGTGAAGGCTCGAAGCGGATGCGAAGAGACTGAGGTGCGAACACTCTGTTAAGCTCAAGCTCGACGTATTTGAGCATCTTTTATTAATTAGCACACCATAGTAGTTAGTTAGAGTGAAGTACACGTACAGCAGCAAAGCAACATGCAGTAAAATAATTCCCTCCCAGGATCGCCTTTATTGATTCGGCATTTTCCGCGAAGGCTAGGCGGTCCACATACTCATGAGCCGTCTTCTCTGCCCAATACCTGCGGTCTAGGAAGGTAAAAGTCGTATCCGATATATTTTCCTGGATTAAATAAAACAATTTTGATTCTCGGGCAGTGTTCATGAAGAGGATCTCTGTGGGCTCAAACACCCCGATCTTGGTGACGGTTTTGACAAAAGTCTGGCTGTCACATATCTGGCAGAGGACTACCTCCGCAGTGGAGAGATTGACGAATGCAAGGCCGACAGTGGACGACACCCCACGAGATTCACTTACAGCGCAGATGATATCTTGAGAGGCTACGCTCGTAGCTGTAGTAGTAGGCGGCCTAGCTGATCGGATCAGTAGACTACTCCGCCTGGACAGAGGAGCAAACGAATCCGTGGCGGCGACAGAAGACGCTTTGGGAAAGATGGCAGACATCCTTATTCAATGGAATATAGCAATTAACAAACTGTACTGAATGAAAATGGATATTGATCTAATTGAAAGAAATCGATGGGAAAACGTTGAAACCAATGAGGAACTAGAGATGGGTGTTCTATACCTATATTCCGAAAAGGGTTTAGTGCCCCACCTCTGATAAGCCCATCCTGTTTTTTTTTTGGGGAGGCAGAGGTGCTTCATAATTTTTTCTCAAAAACCAAAGCCCCATTGCGAAATGGCAACCCTTCTTCCCCCCCCGAGCAAACGTCAAAAGACGGAGATCGCCGAAAAGGCGCATCTTCAGCAAGAAATCCAGAGTATCCCCGACAACCTGGGGAGCATCCGAGTCCAGTTCTTCGACCAAGCGACCGGTTCCGCAACGGGACCAGCGGTGTCAGTCCCAGTCGCTGATGCTTCAGTGAAGAATCTCGAGACCCTTCTCAACACATTACAAGGCAATGTAGGTATGCAGTTCCTAGCCTACTGAAATCAAGAACCCTTGCGCTAATTATTGTGTTCGTTTTTCAGGAGGATGATGAGCGAGTCCCTTACCGATTCACCTACCAGTCCGACGACAAGAACAACCAGACGATAGATATCCTAGCAAACCTGTACCACTCGCTGCTACAACCGGGATTGAGGACAACCGAAGACACAGTTCCTCTCTATTTCACTCCCCAGGCGGTGTTCCGCGTGAAAGCTGTCTCGCGATGCTCCGCTTCCATAGCCGGCCACGGCGAGGCAATCCTAGCCACCTCTTTCTCCCCCGTTTCCTCCTCCACGATGGTGACAGGAAGTGGTGATTCGACAGCGCGGATCTGGGATTGCGATACAGGTACCCCACTGCACACACTGAAGGGACACACGAGCTGGGTGCTTGCGGTCAGCTACTCGCCCAACGGTGCCATGATTGCCACAGGAAGTATGGATAACACTGTGCGGATCTGGGATGCCAAAACGGGGCAGACCCTAGGAACCCCGCTGAAGGGACATGCGAAGTGGATCACCAGCCTAGCGTGGGAGCCGTACCACCTGCAAGAGGCTGGGAGCCCGCGCATAGCGTCCGCGTCAAAGGATTCCACCGTTCGCGTTTGGGACGTGGTCTCGAAACGGGCCGATATTGTTCTCACGGGCCACAAGGGATCGGTCACCTGTGTGCGGTGGGGTGGGACGGGAAAAATCTACACCTCTTCCCATGACAGGACAATCAAGGTGTGGAACTCGCAGAACGGAACTTTGATCCAGACCCTATCCGCGCATGCGCATCGCGTCAACCATCTGGCGCTATCGACGGACTTTGCTCTCAGGACGGCATATTACGATCACACCGGCAAGGTCCCCGAAGCCGAAAGCGAAAAGGTCGCAATGGCCAAGAAACGGTTTGAGCAGGCCGCCACCATCAACAACAAGATCGTTGAGAAGCTGGTATCCGCTAGTGATGATTTCACTATGTATTTGTGGGATCCGGAGAGCTCAGGGAAGCCTGTCGCGCGGCTACTAGGCCACCAGAAAGAGGTGAACCATGTGACATTCTCCCCTGATATGGCGTATATCGCGTCAGCTGGATTCGATAACCACGTAAAGTTATGGAACGGCAGGGATGGAAAGTAAGTACCCCTTTATAAGTTAACAAATACATAATTCCCTTCTCCGTCGTACCTTCCGGTTATAGTCAAGGAGCAAAAGCTAATTTCTGGCGCGCATGCGATATAGATTTATTACAACTCTACGAGGGCACGTTGGCGCCGTCTACCAGTGCTGCTTTTCCGCTGATTCTCGCCTTCTGGTATCATCGTCAAAGGATACAACTTTGAAGGTCTGGAATGTACGGACCGGCAAACTTGCCATGGATCTACCAGGACATAAGGATGAAGTGTTTGCGGTCGACTGGAGTCCTGATGGACAGAAGGTCGGCAGTGGAGGGAAGGATAAAGCGGTGCGAATATGGAGAAATTAGTAATTTTGCATGTATGAATCAAGTTTACCCCTGGATTATGTGCTCGGCACTCAAGAATTTTCGTGTGTCTAGTTCTTTAATAGTGATGCCCATAAACATTGTGCTACACTGCATAAGAGAAAAAGAGTTATTCATTGGCCTACAAGTCAAAGTAAGCCTTTGACTTGTCTTAAGTCCATTATTATTGGGAAATTCTATGCGACAACCAAGATCCAGTCACCCAGGTGTCGTATAAACTCTTCATGATTATCGATCTATAGAAAATATGACCGCGGTAAACAAGGAAAAGCAATTTATTATTAAACCAAAACCACTAATTATTGTTATATAGGTGTATATATAATCTGGCAAAAATAAAAATATTTATATACTCGATCACAGCACAACAAAGCCTATCTACCCATGTGCAACCCAGCTGTCGCATGGTCCAAAGCTGGCGCATGATTCGTTTCATTGAATAACATCTATTAAACATCCGCCCCTAAACAAGCACGGTGAGCTAGAGAGCCACCCGTGCGACCAAGGCGTATGTATATTTAGGTATACTGCCAAGTGTTGCCGGTCTCGTTGGTAGGGACGGCAATGGCAGAGAAGCCCAAGCAATCACTGACATTACCACTAGGAACGGTGGCATTCTGGAGGGCCGCGAACACCTGCCACTTGTTGTCGTCATTGGGGCAGGCCATGAAGCCAGAAGCACCCCAGCCGTTGAAGGTGTAGTGGCCGAAAGACTCGCCAGGCTCATACTTGAAGGGACCAAGGGAAGAGCCGGGAGGGATGTAGGCGGAATGCGCCTGAGTAAATTTTAGGGCGCCGTTGGGTGCAACGTAGATCTGTTGGCCACCGGGAACAACAACGCTCTATAAAGAATTATTGTTAGACTGATCCACATGAAATGAAGGCAAGCGAAGCAAGGAGGCGCATACCAGAGAGCCGCCGTTGCCGGCGAGCACGGTCATATCACCAGGTGGGCATCCAGAGGGCAGAGGGCAGTATGTGGCAGGCTCGCCTCCCAGCCAGAAAGACTGTCCTGCCGCGTTCATGGGCAAGAAGTGGATAGGAGAGGCCGAGCGACTGGCCATCACGGTGAAAGCAGCAGGGGCACCATCGCGCTTCACTGAACCCTGGGTTGGGATGGCAGCTGCCAGTAAGGGAAGGGCAAGAGAAGAAGCAAAAATCTTCATTGTGAGAAAGAGCGTGGATGAGCTTGTGTGCTTGGTTCAGGTAGTGATTGATTGACAAATCTGATGGGAAAAGAGACAATGGGTTTGTTTAGAGGGTGTAACATGGGTATTTATAGGCAGGGACCATCAAACCGCCAATGGCATAAATTATCCCGTATCCCAAACCACAAAGCTCCCAGTCGGAACCAGCCGCTGGGACGAAGGAGCGATGATATGGTTGACTATGTTGAGCACCTCTCAGAATGTAACCACAGGGGTGAACGACCCATCACGCAGGGTTGGACAGCCACTAATCTGAAACATTATAGGAGCTGCAGAATATACTGCTGCTCATGTTCAGGCAAGGTGCTCAACAATGTCTCCTGCAGAGTGATGGGGGTAACTGAGCGGCAGGCAATCATGACGTCCGCCAAGTGGGGGTGAAGGATCGAAGAACGAATTGGGGGGAAGCGAGGATGTCTCACCTGTTCCAAGACACCACCAACTAAGTGGAGCGGAGGGTCAACGAAGAACTTGGAAAGCAGCGAAACCACGAATGAGAAAGGCACACTAGTGGGAGAATCAAGAATAGAAGGAACGATCCTAATAAAGCATCACTTATGACTGCATCAGGTCCATATTGTCCGGTTTTCTGCGGCCAAAGCCGATAGCGGCCCACCCAAGGACCTAATGTGAGGGGATCATAATGTATGGGATTGATGGAATTGCCTCCATCTAGCGACCCAAGCTTCCCTCGAAATGGGCCGGCCCATGGTAATCTCGTGGCGATCGCCGCTGCTGTTAAATCCGCCCGCCATCGCACTTCTGAACCATGTATCCTTCCTCGTATCCATCCAACTCCAGTGCACCCATCTGACGCTGGAGAGATGGGGGAGGCAAGCGGTGATTGAGCTTGGTAACACCGTTGGCACCGCCACACCTTCCATGTGGGCTGAAGAACCCAGGGCGCCCTTTGCTGCAACAGGTGAAATAATGCTCAGCGGAGCTACCTTGATTGCAGCTAATCTTAATTTAGAGCCCTGCAGATCAGAAAAGTGAGGGAGTAACGTCTCGACACGACCTAGGTAGTTCTCGATGTCTTGATAATTAAGTATGACCACATCACGACCGACATACTCTGCACTGCTACCTACCTAGTAGGTACTTACCTCCCTGCAGAGCACAGAGTACAGAGTACATCACTACCTAGGTACATTGGGTCTGTGGCGAACACCGTCGCCGTCTCAGTACCCACGGCCCGAAACCCAATGTTGACATGGTTGGTCATACTTTGTGGAGCAGAATTTCCATGCCCAATGCAAAAATAATGGTGATCATTGAAGAGTGAGGGAGATTTATTGGGGTAAACCGTTGATATCATAAAAAGATAAGATAAAAAAGAGTCTACTTCGGGTGACTTTTGTGTATCTTCGTCCTAGCATACCATAGCAGTTTCCAGCCTCCTATCATTTTATTCCCGTTTCAAAAAGGAGTGCCGCGAAAGAATTCGAGGGGAAATGAATTAAAAAAAAACAAAGAAATGAAAAGAGTTGGAAGTTTCCAGTCAGAACAGTGTACAGGAATTAAACAATTATGAGGCAGAGGTAGCAAAAGCAAAGAGCAAGGAAGAAGGCAGGAGAACCATAATCCGCGGCACCGGTCCTAATAGCAATACAATCCACCCAGATGAGATGACAGATCCAGCCAATAACACCGCAAACCGAAACCCCATCCTAGCCCATAAATGCGTCAATAGTAAACAAAAAAAAATCGACAAGGGAAATGAACTGTCATTCCGGCCTTCCAAAGCCCGGAAGAGTCACGACACCTGCGCGGTGCTTAGAAGTCATTATCAAGGTTGTCTTCGTCATCACTGTGACGCCCGCGAGAACCCTTGACTCCATCCTTTCGGATTGGAATTTTGATCCCTTGGAGTGCGAAGCATTTGCTGAGTGTCGTACTTTCAATAACGCCTGGAAATTTCTTTGCAGAGTATACCTGGAATGGCTCTGAAAAGACCGATGCAAGCACAGGTGCGGACCCATGATTGATTACGGACATTCCGTTGGACCCTGATTCACCGTTAGATGGGCTACCCACGTTGACGAAGCTCATCTTAAGTCTATTTCGAGTTAGGGCGTGACGAATAAAGTGACAGGGAGATAAGAGTTGGCCTACCGGAAAGATCCTTCTGTGCGCACACTTAAATCCTGGAGAATGAACCACACTCCGATTTTATTTTCTGGATCCGTGAGGCGAAAGGCACTGGCGCTGAGACTACCGATGAGGTTGCGTGTGAACATGCCTCCAGGCCCAGTGGCAACGGGTGCTGCAGGAGACATGTTGGCAGGGGGAATATGACCACCCGCAGCGTAGTATTGTTGATAATAGTGCGCTTGAGGGTTGTAAGGGTTCTGATACGGCATTTGAGGATTGCCGCCGTAGTAATTGTTCATTTGCGGATATCCAACCGGCTGACCGTAGGCACCCTGCGCATAAGGGGGGAATGGTGGTGATGTGGGGTTGGGGGGTGGGGGGTAAGATGAGGACATCGCTGTTGATATCGACGGGGATGTGGCAGAATGCTTCACCAAATTTACCTCACTGGTTCCGTCTGCATTCCATAAGTCCACCATGAGGACATAGAAAGAGGTGTCGATTTCACTAAGTACTTGATTAGGGACTATCGGATCGTTATCGAATTGTTGTTCAGCTTACTTGATATCAATTTCCTTTTCGGTCTGCGCGTCCCTTACGACGAGGCGGATACAGGGAGGAGGTGTAATCGGCCGCCGATCCTGGTAAGAGTCAACCAAGAGTCGTGGAATGGAGGGGAGAGAACCGGAGTAATTTGACGGAAGTGCGCAAAAATGGTGAGCGGATACTAACCTTATCTCCGAATCCACACATACGAGCGCGGATAGGCTGTTGCACAACTTGTAGAGACCAGATACGACCTTCGTGGACTGTGGAGAGGGGTGAAAGATTGTTTGGTTGGACGGCGCTCGTCGGGACAGGGCCCGCGGAGCCCGGAGTAGGATATGCAGATGAGGGAGGTGGGATTCGATCCATGGAGAGAGGTGGTGGCGGAGGAGGTGCCGGGTGAGATCTTTCTTCGATAGCGTACATGTCCGTTTGGGCGACGTTTTCGAGATTAAAAAAAGGCTACCGCTTTTTATATAGACCGTGAGGATGCGATTCTGAAGGAAATAAGAAGAGAATATATAGAAGGCATGCGAAGAATAAATCGAACGGCACGGATTTCACATCGACTTCAGAAGATGAGGGGGGATACGTCCCGCGACCGACGTCAGGGTTCCGGCTGCTCCTTTGACAAGTCGGGTCCAAAGAACCCCAGAGCTTTGGCAGAGAGCCTTATAGAAGAGTATAAGCCAAAGGCGGATATATAAAATTAGCTCTTAGACGATTTTAATAACGCAGTGTGCGATTCGATAAGGAGATAGTCGTGGGGTGCAAATTCCTCTGGTCCAGGAAGAAAAAAAAAAGTCGAAGGAAAGAGAGGTAAGTGGCGAACGGAGGGGTGACTACCCGAAGCAGCGAGGCTCACGACAGATTGAGCCCGTCTGATCTACGGGAAGTACCTGTTAGACACCAGCAAGAATTGGGCATATAAAATGTAATATACACACACCGCAACAAATTGTACCGTGCGTGACACTGGCGTAAAGATCTTTATTTGGCTAAAACCGAGGATCGTCTCACTAGCTGAGCCGCGGAAGCTGTCCAGAGCGGGAGATTTGCTGATTCCACGGGTCCAGCACCAAAGGTTCACAACGTCCAGACAGTCAAATTCCAGGGTGACACGAAGAGAGCCACATGCAGAATCGAATGATTGGTGGGGTAGGAAGCTGCACGTCAACCAAAAAGGTTGCTGAACTCCACGGGGATGAGCTGGATAGAAAAAGGTGGGGTGAAATGAAAAGAGGCAAGGCGAGAGAGGAAAGACGGATGGGAAGAAAAGCAGTGAGAGAGGGGACTAAAGCCCGAGCGAGTCACGAGTAGCGCTGAGGTCCAGGCCTCGTTAAGGTAAGGCAAAGGATGGAACCTGAATGGATGAGCTCATCCAGAGACCTTCAGGTTATACTTAAGGTCGCTGGCTTGCCTTTTGTTGGCTATTCTTCTTTTTAAGTACTACCTGTGCTTGCTGATCTTCCTGCGTCATTCTTTGAGTCTTATTATTACCATTCATATTTTTTTCTTCTTCCTTGCCTTATCTTCTTCACACTCTATTATTTTTAGTTCTAATTATTTCCATTTCTTCCAAAAACTTAACCCATGCTTTTCTTTTCTTTTTTGCATTTTTTCTTTTTACCATCCCCGACCAGCGACCATTTCTTCTTTTTTTTCCCTTTCTTTTTACGGTTCCAGGATTTGAACCGCATTTGCATCACTAGTTGATGACAATCGTAATATCTCATCGATCTTTAAAAACCATCGCTCTTAAATTTTAAAAAAATCCCAATAAACACAATTTTATATGACTATCCTCTCCATCACCATTCATAATGCAATGTATATTTGCCAACTATCTTAATTCCCCTCAAGCGTGGTGTACGCGGCCTTCAAAATTGGGCTAGAGGGGAGGTTGGCGGCATCACGGATCAGGAGGGGATCAGCCCGGCGCAGGAACCTCGCGACCCAGACGGTCGGGTTCAGTCTCCTGCCTAGTACGGAGTATTATTCAGTTGACTGTGACCTTCTTCATATCCTTCCCGCTGTGCTCCGATTCGTATGCATCACTCCAGGAGAAAAGCAATGGATATTATAATTACCAACTCTTTTTTCCCTCCTTTACAACTTTCTTACCAATGTCCTTTTCATTTTTTTTTTTAAGAAAAAATTCATTTGAGAGCCTAATTTTTTCCTTGAATGCTTCCTTCACTCTTCTTCTTTCGGGTCGCCCTGAACTTACCTTGACTGAGGTCGTGGGGCACGGAAACAATGTTACAAAAGAGGGGAACTCAACCGAAATTGGCGAGCTGCGGCAGAACCCTTTGGGCTAAGTGAGTGAAGAGAGCTGAGTGGAGGCCACCACAGCCGAACCCATACTTCAGCCAATCCCACGCTGTGCTATCGGTGCTCCGTACAGCGACTACTTCACTAAACTCTTTTAGCAGACTTATCTTTGCCCACTCGCTAATTCCCAAATCCTACAGGTGACGTTCAAGGGAGAAAATCCTCATCGTTGGGTCGTGATGAGGGCTAAGACCTGTCGCATCCGCTTCAAGTTAGCCTGATGGTACTCCTGGTTGATCCACGACAGCCGTTTTCGGATCTAAGGTATCATTGCAGGAAAGGTTATTATTATTGCATCTTCCTTGTCTGTGAAGTCCATGTCTCGGCCCCTCCTCCCAGAACAAATCTTCAGTCAGTCAATGGCCCAACTTAAAACTTATTATTTTTACCTTAACTTTCGACTAATGCCCGTGCTTTTAGGCGGTGAGATGCAGCTGAAGCAGATCAACGCTTGGCTTCCCCAAAGTGGAGAATAAAGAACCCGCTTGGATGTTATTCATTCAAAGCTATGGAGTCGACTGACTCGACTCAGGCTGAAAATATGGGGGACCGCCTTTCGGTCGTCCAATTCCTCAATCAGAAGAGGATATCAAAGGAAAAGAAAATATAAAATATGAGAAATATATTAGCTCAAAACGAAATACTATTACTTTGCCTTCAGACAAAAATACAGTAGTTATATCGCAATAAAGTTTCAATAATGACTAATAGGCATGAAAGTGGCGGTGTTAAGGCTAGTGGACCTTCAAACTGTGGCTTGCATCACCAACCCAATTTCAACCAGACAAGAGGAGTAATTTTTTTTCTTTTTTTATATTATCTAACTGGCCATGTGCACTCTTATACTAACTTTACGGAGTAAATCTCTCTCCTTTACGAAAGATGGAGGAAAACCAAGCCTCAGCTGCCTCCACATTTGTAAATAATATCTCCCAATTCGGAAAACGTTGCGGATCTCAGCTGTCTCAACTCTCGATCGTCTCCACTACTAGATCGATCTACATATTCATGCAGTCAAAAAAAATGAAAAAAACAAATGAAAAAGGAAAAATGATGACTCGCTAGCTGTTAAGAGTTGTGGACGTGAGTTTCTAGGGTCAAGATGAAGAATAAGGAAAAAAGAACCCCTGGGCTCACGGAATTGGATTCCAGGCCTGATGCTGCCGAGGTGTAATCTTTTCTGACTCGGTTGTATCCCGCGCGTTATCCTCTACCGGTGGAAAGCTTCCAGGTAGTCAGTCATCGTTGAATATAATCCCAAGGGAAAAAACCCTAGTATTCAAAGCATACCAACGATAAAGGTTTAAAACCATGAATAACTATGATTGCCCATTTTTGAGGCCAGTGGGTTTAACATTTTATATCACCTAAAACACTAATCATACAATAATACTATCATGGCATTAGGTATCTGGTAGCAAAACAAGAATCTTTTTTCCCCTTGAAAAAAAAAAATATTAAAACAAATGTAGAGTATCCGTCTCAACTCTATTTATGCCAAGACCAGCATCAAGGCATGAGCTTGATATATGTGGCTCGGAAAGGAGGAAAGTATCATGGATTCCTTGGAAACAGTTCCAGAAATGCTCCATACAGGGGAAGAACAAGGTACTAGTATTTTGGTTTATTCACCGGAACCATGGTTTCTACCTACTGGCCGGCTGAAAATATCGAGTCATGTCCTGGTTTGTCAGATTTCCATTCCATGGCAGAAAAAGCACAAAGACATAGTAGTACAACCCGAGGGAAGACAGTAGATATAAAAAGAACAAGCTTTCAAAAACTTTTAAAAAAAAATAATAACCATAATAATGATGACGTCAACAAGGAAAGAGAGGGAAAATATAATTAAAAGGAAAAAGGTTAAAAATAGCATAACAAGTACCTGATCCTGACCACGTTCAAGAGATTATGCATTTAAGTCAGGGTTGATGCCTCGAGAACGTGCATAGCCGGTTGAAGCTAAATTCCACAAAGCAACGAATCCCTTGCTTCACCAATGTATGTTTATTATTTTTAAGGTAATCTACTCCGTAATCATGCTTAGAGCCAGCATGAGGACTGTGCGAGATGCATGTTCTACTTAACACCATGAGGTCTTAGATCGACAAACCCGTCGGCTGTGATCCTGACTGCAGCTAAGCCCACCTTTCCTTAGCCACATTAAAATCTTTCTTTCTGATATTTTAGTATTGCGGCTGTGTAGAATATTGTAAGGGAAAGGGATATAACGCCTCATATCATAGCACTATAGTGCTAGTGGTATTAGAATGTGGAACCAGAAGCCGTACCAATATTAAGTACTACCACTACGACTAGTAGTACTGGTAGTAGCAAGTAGGTAGTAGTACACAGCAGGCTTAATATTTTACATTGCATTCAATCGAATCGAGAGTATTGACTGCGAAACACACCCAGGGGTGAAATTTTTGATCCTCCCTGGAAAGCACGCTGTAGAGACCACCTTTCCCGGATATCCGTAATTATGACTTAGTACGAAGCAGATTGACCGTGACAAGACGAATTAGTCCCTGGCAGTTGAATCTGAAATGCGGCCTGGATTAAAATATTGATACCTAGCAGGAACCTTTACATCATATCTTGGATGTAACCCGAACTATGATCCATAGAGTAACCGTGAAGGCATGAGTATGACTCCACGGGAAGTTATGTGACCTCTTCCGGGTTTTCCCCAGTTAGAGTCAGTATATTAGACTTGAATTGAACAAAGTGGCATTGTATAAGTATTAAATGATACCCCAAACATGGTACTAAGAAGTGAAGCTATAACATACATATTTTGCATTTAAGTTAATATTATAAATGCAATATATATAGTTGTAAAAGCTTTCTCGGGAAGAGCTTTTTAAAAGATAATGAAGAAGTAGATAGCCAGAAAAAGAACCCACGGTATCGTTCATTTTCATGGGGGATAAATGGTTAGTGTCACTATCAAAATTATTTTATCTTCTTTCTTCTCTCGCGAGCATTTTCGTGGCCACATAAATGTATCACCGCGAAGCAGGCTTCTTGTTCGTGCTTAACAGGAAACCCCCGTCAAGCTCTTCCACTCGACAGGATAAAGGAAAATATAGAGTCTTGATCAAAAGTGCCTTCCCTAGGCTCTGAAGCTGGGTTGTACATCGAACATGACCAGGACTATGGAATAGTTTGAGTCCAACAAGATTTGTAAGGATTATAACAATATAACAAGAACCAGATGAACATCATACATATATACATGAATGAAAAAGATACCCGCACACTTGCATAGCTAACAATTTTGGTATTGTTTTCTTCAATTTACAAGTGATGTTACTCTGTCAACTAGGGTTTGTTCGAGAGATATCTATGACCTCACGGATAAAATCGAGTATATCTCTTCTGTAGCCGAAGCTCTACTCAAGCTAATGAGAAAAGTGTTTCCTAGAAAGCCCGTGTGCATTTCCTGTTTGGCCTCTTTCTTATAATTTATATGGAACCTGTATCTTGAATGAGTGCTCTAAGGCGGGAAGACTAAGTCTCTGTTTGTTCAAACGGGGCTTGGTCCTGAAGCCATCAGGGATTTTGCGAGTCCTTTTCAAATGTCTTGATATATCCTGCCTTTGAATATTCATATGCTAACAGATGCCATTGTGTTCTGCAGCCACCAATTTATGCATTGAATGCGCTGGGAGCGAGCGACACAAAGTGGTAGATTGGTTCGTTCATTTACATTTGGCGCTGCGTCACACCGTAAATTTGATGCACGGAGCCATAGAATTAGTAGGTGATTATAATGCTTACCTAGCATGCGTGAAGTAGTTGCGAGTTATTGTGACTAAAATTAGTTGAGGGGCGGACCGAAGCACATAGGGTATCATTATATAGGGCCCTTAGGAACTTGAGCGCTACTTCTTCAGCTTCCCTAATTCAGTCTGGATAATTAGCTTCGATACAGACAGATCAGCGCGTGGCTTGTTGCGATATACTGCACAAAAAGTAAACAACAGACAGCATTTTTGCTCCTCGAAATACCCTTGCAATGAAGTGGGGGTGGATACGCAATTGAGGACCAAGCGGGCGCTGAAATATTTCCACGGTTCAGGCGACTACCTCGGACGACAGTCGTGGCATTCGTTATATGGAGTTGGTCATCACAAGATGCATCGCTTGTTGGCTCCTCGGGAATTTGCTCTCCTTTCCGGATAATTCAGAGCAACCGCAGGATCAGGATTGGATCTTTGTCTCCTTTTATGTAAGTAACCATATGAGTTCAGTATGTACGCTGTAAAAAAGGAATTTTGATGAAACTGGCAGGTCGTCTGTGCGATAATCTGGTTGGCTCAGAGAGCGCGTAAGTTTTAAAACAAAGAGATCGAGGAAGCTGGGAAGAGTAGAGGTAAGCTTCACTAGTTCCGGTGGAACAGCTCATTGTACGCCCAGAGGAAGAATTAATAGGGGTAAAGAGTCAATATCCATTCAATTTGTTCAATTTTTGGCACCATCTCGATATTCCGGCATTGTGCTTGCAGCTGGATTTAAACTGATGAACCACCAGCTGGCTGTTGCTGGGCCATGGTATTCTCTTTTATGATCCTTTCTAAATCTCAAGCGACTCGGGAAAGAAAAAAGAAATGGGAAAAACCACAGGAACCTAAGAAGGGGAAAGGGCGAAATAATTGGTGCTAAACTCAGCGATAAGATTGGCGGGTCGAATGGAGCTCTGAGTTTTCATTCCACGAAATCTGGCGGAAGGACTGAGATGGCATATAATCCCTGGCCCCGAGGAATGCAGTCGATCAGGGATGCGCATATTTCACTGCATATTTGATAGAAAGAGGTGTTAAGAATCCGAGGATGAATGGATCCAAGCACTCCGAGTAAAGTGGAGGATAGCTGCTAGGGCGAAAGGAATGGATAGCAGGCGTTTTTGTCTCACTTGTTTGTTACTTTTGATTTGTTCCTCTCACTCTTCTTGCTCACTTTAAGTTGTGAACTCCCACAGAATACCTAGGCTCCACTCACATGAGAATCAACTCACCTTTTTCAGCGATCTCTTGTGCAGCTGGGTAGTTGATCATGGATGATTTTCTCGCTGCCCCTCTTTTTTTCCCCCTTTTTTGCTTTTCCCCCTGTTTCTTTGTCTACACATGTGGCATCTCGAACATGCCTTGTCAAGGCCAACGAGAATGCAGGAGTGTATTGGAGCATCCTCTTCCCTCGGAAGCATATTTGGGCGGAGGTCCCCCTCATTTTTCTTTCGTCTGTCATACAATAAGTGTTGGATACGCTTGGTTGTCTCTTAGCCTTTGTTGAAAGCTTGCGACCATGGGTTATGTCCCTGCCAACCCGCTGGTCCAATGCGCAGGTTGGATTTCTCTTCTTTTGCGGACTGTTTTGGCGGCGTCATTTTCTCCTATACTTCCTCCAGCCTACCCACTGGCTGTACGCAATCCATACCTCTCTAGTTAGTCCAATTATCTCTGCTGTGTCCCAACCCCCCCTTTCATCCCAACTGAAGTATTCATCAATCGCCCTTTCACTGGCTCCAAAACTCCCTTTTCTTACGACGAGACATAGGCTGGCTTCCGGGGAATTTGGCCACGAGTCTGCCTTCAAGATCTCCAAAATTCTGGTTTGGCAATGACCTGACGTGGTCTGTCATTGCCCGGGTTAATGGCCAAGCCTATAGTTTGTTCGGTGTGCCCAACCCTCTCGAGAATGTCACAGCTGCAACCGTGATGGGTGCGAGCTTCACCTCTACCCGGACTTCGTTTGAATTAGCCGCCGGCTCGAGTACATTCACCCTAGAATTTCTGTCTCCTGTTTCTCCAAGCAGTCTCTTACGGCAATCTTTACCTTTTGCCTATTTGAAAATATCCGTAGATGGCGATGCACTTATGGGGTCTGAAGTGCAGATATACTCGGATATCGATGCTTCGTGGACAGGTTTGGAAGAAAATGCGACTTGTACATTCTCGAAAGCACCTACGACCTCTCTATATCAGCTTAAACCAGTTGGGGCCGCAACATTTTCCCAAAACACGCAGAATCAGGCTCTTTGGGGAGATACAGTGTATGCCACCCGCCCTTCTCGGAGTACTCTTTCAGCAGCCTCTGGGGCACTTTCTGCCGTCCGTTCTGAATTCGTCACCAACGGAGTTCTAAGTGGCTCTCACGAGGGTTGCGTATTCGGGGACGTGGTCGGATTTGCGCATGATTTGGGCAGGGTCAAAGGGAGAAGCTCCGTCACATTCGCCATTGGCCACGTCCGTGAGGAGGTAATTGATTTCTTGGGAAATGTGCAGACCGGTTACTATAGAGGGACTTTCACCAATATCGCGTCTGCTGTCTCCTTCTTTCTTGATGACTATCTCGCCGCATCAATCGAGGCTACAAAAATTGATTCTCTGATCCAGAGGGAAGGCGAATTGTCGTATGGGACCGACTATGCGGACATACTGGCGCTCTCCCTGCGTCAGATCTATGGTGGGATCGAACTGACTATCCCCAATGACACGCTCGACGTGAGCGATGCTCGCGCGTTCATTAAGGAGATTTCTAGTAATGGTAACATCAATACAGTAGATGTTATCTATGCCACATTCCCTGTCTTATATACGGTTACCCCCGACTACATTTGGCTTTTACTGAAGCCCGTTTTTGAATACATGAGCAGTAACGCCTATACGAAAGTTTATGCAGTTCACGACCTCGGGACGCATTATCCTAACGCAACTGGGCACAACCCAGAGGGTGAGGAGATGCCGATCGAAGAAAACGGAAATATTCTTATCATGGCCTATGCCCATCAACTTGCGACCGGCAGTAACACTATCTTGGAAAAATACCAGCCATTGTTAAAGCGGTACGCTGATTACTTGCAAACGCATGGGATGTACCCTGAGGCGCAGTTGTCCCTTAATGATGCGCTTGGGGAAATGGCCAACCAAACGAACTTGGCGATGAAGGCTGCAAGTGGGTTGGCATGCTATGGTCACCTAACCTCTCAGGACGAGTATACATGCGCGGGAAAGCAAATTGCAGATTCGCTTTACAACGGCCGTCTCGGGACCGATCCAGACGGCACCTATTTCACCATACAATATGGTTCCCCAACTTGGTTCCTAGTATACAATCACTATGCTGATGTGCTCTTCGACCTTGGCCTTTTCCCGGAAGAAGCTTACAACGCCACGAGCCAATTTTATCCTACTGTGCGCAAACCCGCTGGTTTGGCACTTGCCGGTAACATTGATTGGGGTCAGACTAATTGGCAAGGCTTTGGGGCGGCGACAGTCGATGGGCAAACGCGGAGCATGTTCATTTCCGATATGCACGCATATATTTCGAATGGACTAAATCGGGCCCCCTTTTCCGACCGCTATTGGGTCAGTGATAGTGATAGTCCTGAAGGTGCCGCCGGTGAGTCCTTCCGGTTTCGTGCCCGGCCAACTTTGGGAAGTCACTTCGCCTTACTAGCATTGCGGGGGCCCAATCGGTGTTTGCAACTATCGTGAACATTATGTGCCGTACAACAGCCTTCCCCTATAAATGGCGGCAGATTTTCAATTCGTTGTGAATTAGAGCGTTTCTTTGACCAGTTTTATGATAGCGAGGGGATGATTTTCTCCATTCAGGCTGTAATTGATCTTGCATGCACGTACATATCCCATTACATATATGCTGGGCTTCGTCGTGCTGGCACTTTTTTCCCTACCTTTTTCCGAAGAATAGTAAGGCCTTCTCATATAATCTCTGCCTACCAAGTCTGACCATCTGCAAGGGCAGACGCCTGCTGGAATAATTTAGCTCTAAATTCTACCTTGGTCAGTCACTTATACTGGCCCCACTCTTTAATAGTAGGTGAGGTACTAGGCTGTAACACTCTCGCTCGGTAGCGGAGGCCTACGCTACTCAAGGTTTAATTGCCTATGGTCCTAGATAAAAAGAATGTATACGAGAGCCATGATGCCTAATGATGCTAGTTGGTGCGATAAAATGTCTTTTCCTGTGTATTTTTATATCTGGCCGGATAGAGAGGAGGATACCGGCACTAGATCATCGACACCGTATTTGATAAGTCAGGAGGGAGTAGGGGAGGGGCCGTATTCTCCGAGCCTTTCTGCATTTGGATACGCCGATTGCTAACAATGCATTGCCAGAAATCCAGGATTTGGTCCTGAAACAAGTGCAGTTCCTAAGAAGGATATTCATGGCCCCGCACGTGCCCTCGAATGTACGGTTTTACTCGGCCTATAGCCATGTTATGGGATAACTGGCCGCATCAGAATCAGCTCAGGCCCGGGTTCCGGGAGCCCTTGACCGTCTATCTGCCACCAATTTGATAGGGGGAGCTGCTGGCGAAGACCGGACCCCACAATCAATTGCCTAGGTTTCGAAGCCTGGCCCAGGTTCGTTCTCCGCTTGGCCAGAACCGATTTTCACCAATGGTGGTTAAACCGGGAATAAGCAGGAATCACTAATACTAAACAAGTATATGAGCAATTCGGCTAAGAAAAGGACGGCGCCCATAAAAAGAAAAATGATAATGAAAGACAGTCCGCAATCTATGGACAACAACACCTTGGAGCAGAGTCTACATGGATCACATGTTAGGATGCTGCCCTCGACTTCCTCTATTACCCTTTTCGGAAATGGGTACCCCGCAGACACTCATTGTATGATCGACTTGAGTACTCCAGTGAAGATACGAGCCGTAGATTCGTGTCTGATCCTTCGGTATACTGCTTTCGGAAAATGCATGTGCTCTTAATCCAGTCCTTGACTGGGAAGGTTATAAAATAAATCCCTCGATTGAGTCAGAATGCAAAGTAACCGCTCTGTTGTCTGCATGCCTGAGGTTGATACGGGGCCCGTATTCCTGCATCCCAACGAGGGTTGCCTTTTTTAAGGGAAGCGTCAGATAGTCACTTTTTATGGTGACCGGCCGTTGACGCGCCGAATATAGAGGTTTATGACGGTCTGTCATGTCGAGGCTGAAAATTAATGTCACCAGCAGGGGCCAACTCCGCCGCCGTAAAATTTGTTTTGGGCTCGCCAAGGGGTTGTCTTGATTCGCGAACGGCAAGTATTGACCTCTGTTGATTATTTGACATCTACTCTATCAAGTTAGACAAGCTTATCTGGTTTTGTGGCGATAAACGAGAGACGGAGGGGAGAATCCTCGAAAAGGCTGTGGGGCATGTGTGGCCAACCCTTTTTTCCGGCTGGCGGGTTCCTGTTTCCTCGCTGAACATGGAAGAAGGTGTGGGTGTTCGGTTCAAATGGGCTGAATTAGGCCATGAGCATGATGATGACTACCTCACGATGTTTGCTGTTTCGGGCTCCAACTGGGACGTAGATTACGTCTGACCGGAGGTACTCTCTTTTTTCAGGTTCTTTTTTATGATGGCCAAGCATTTTTTGAATCCTGAAAACAAATTATGAAATTTAGATGAACATTATTGTTGTCGATAAGGCCCATCGATGGGCTTGCTATCAGGGAGCCCAAGGGTCGAGCCAAGAGTATGGATGGATATCGAGCAATCATCGAAGCAAAGAATCATATCGTGCCCCCAGGCCAAGTGGGTTTTTGGCGTCCCGTGAACTCTGGATAGCCGAGCTCCGGTGCCCCGTTCATAATCTGACGGCGGCGGGCGCGGTGGGTAGGACTGTGAACATTTGGCTTCTACCGAAAATAGGATCTTGGAGACGAGCAGTGACTGGGCTCATCTAAAAAATATTAGGCTAGTTGCGTCCTTCCGATTTCGAAACGGACAATGTGGAGTTGGACTCACAACGGCACCACCAGAATGACGAGATCTCAATCGACGATGGTGTTGTGGGTCGATTAGGCGGGCTGCGCTCAATTTCCCTGCTTGGAATGCCGAGATGGCAGCTTTGGGGCAGTTGGGTAGGTTGGTTCCCCTTCCGCTCTCGAGCAATGACCATAGTCGTACAATGAAGGATGATCATTGGGCTAACTCGCTTCATGGAAAGTTCAAATTGGTTATTAACATTGCTGTCATTACTAGTTTCAGTAAAACTCCACACAGGAACGAAGTTATTCTACGCCAGCCGGGTGGAGACTTACCTATTTCCAGGGGTAGATCGAGAGATCCATATCACGTTTTGGGTAAGTGTTGGGAGCAATCATAGGCTGGCGCCGCACGTCAACCATTTCGTAGTTGTGAGAATGACTCGCTGGCAAATTGGGGCCGGGGGTCTAAGCTGCTGAATGTCAACCCTGAGACTAATTACAAGATTAAAGATGACGCGTGTGGCACAGCCCAAGATCGAATATTATGGTCAAAACTTACAGTAATATTTACAGCCCTATCACTTTGTGTGTATGGCCCGAGGAATGGCCATTATACTCTCTTCAATCCAGAGATGTCATGAATAATTTTATTTGTACGAGGAAGAGCGAGCACGAAGGTTGAATTTCAGGCCGGGAGTGCCCATTATTGGACAGCTTTCACCAATCGCAAGCCAATCGCACAAAGTTCCCACAAATGGAAAAAGAGCTGAACTGGCCCTCGGTGCTGGTGGCCTAGTCTTTACCAACTCAGGTAGGAGAATGGCCAAATGAAGTGGGCTGCGGAAGGGGCTTTGAGGATGTCTGTCAATACCCGCCACCCCGAAGCTAGAGGGGAAATTAAAGTTGAAATAAAAAAATAAAATAAAATAACTTCCAGCCTAACGGTCCGTGGAGAAACGTCTCGAAGGCAAGAGGATCATTTTTCGAGGTTTGCCCATCCAAGAAAATATTGATGTTCCGAGAGGCTGGTACTTCGAGGATCCCTGAGGATCCGGTGGAGCCCCATTGCTTGCTTGGATTGGGGGACACACTGAGCCAATCAGGGGAGATATATAAACCAAGAATACTTACTGCCTAAAAAGGTAAAAGCAGGGTTTTCACGGACCCAAAGACACCTCATTCCATTCCCCAAGGGGGATAGCGCAGCTCCTGATTAGTTTTGACTTTTAGGTTTGGTTGGCGGTCTCAAACCTTGGAAAATAGATGAGCTCGAACCCCGAGCAGTGATTTGTCCGAACTTCAGAGACGGCATGACGAGGATGGATCAAAGCCAATTGATGGATAACTGACAAGCACTTGCAGCATCACGTAATCTTGCTGGATGCCGGAGATTTGAGGTTGTGGTGCGATGGTTTTGTTTAGGTTCTCGTACTTCTTGCCTGGTCCATTTTGATTTCCCAAGATTTATCTCCCCCCCCCCATTCGCCCTCTTGCATTTTCCTTTCCTTCGGTGGGAACTGAGTACGTTGAAGTGTAAAATCTCCAGGGGGATGGATCAGGATGATCGCCCCGGTGGGCGCCTGTCCCCGATAATCCTCAGGCCGAGCCCCAAACACTATTGAGCAGGATTAGGTTCTTTATTTAATAATAGCGCCGTTGACTTTGAGGTCTAAATTTCGATGAACCAGACTCTCTGGAGTTGCTGGGGGCGCTGTATTATTTGCCAGAATTTGACTGTTCTCGGTGGCAGCTATAAGGGGTTCCGAAAGAAAACAAAGAAAGGGAAGGTATCAATCTCCTTCATCCAGAGGAAAAAGAAGAAGCAAATCCTTTCTTCACACCTTTTTCCTAGTTTGGACATTGTAGTCTGACCATCGATCCTTCCTCCCAATAATTATGCCAATCACTTCGAGCATTTTCTCCTTATACTGCATAGTGCCTGTACCCATTGCTGTGGTGTGTTGGGGCGTCAAGCACATCGGTCCAACAATAAGCATCAAAGCACCGTGCGTTAGGGTCGCGAGGGCCCGAAAAGTCGCAAAGCATTTACTGATTTCGTAATGATGTGAAAAAGGAGGGGAGTCAGCATTAATAGTTCTGGTTGCAGTACGGAGCACAAGAGGGATAGGCTCCTGCCCCACAGCAGCATTGATCTATCGTTAGCTCGTTGGGTGTCCACTTTGGGGTGGAGGAAGGAGGGAAAGGAAGTCAAATAGATTAGTTAAATAGCAGACAGTTTCTTGACAATCTTGAGGTGATAAAGAGAAAGAAAGCAACCTGAAGTTTGATGAGATCTACAAGCCTTTGGCAGAAGTTTCATCAGAGGGGTGGTCAGAAGAAGATGTTACCGCTGGAAAAACACGATAAATGTGGTTTCTGGCTCCCGTTGCATGAACCACCAATTTCTTTCATTTGAGCCCGCGACATTCCTCCTTTTCGCGCTCCCGTTTTGAAACTCGACCCGAGGGATGCTATCCCGACGAGATTGCAAGACCGCCACTAGGAATGGCTGTGTCGAATGCAAGAACAGGCGAATCAAGGTAAGACAGGGATGTTTAGCTCAATGCCGGTGCAATTGTTATGCCTTTTTCATTATTATTATTTTCGAACTTTTAATTTTCTTGATTCCTTGAATCTCATTCTCTTGGCTTTTTTCTCTTTTCTTTTTTTTTTTTTCTACTTCCTCTATTTCCCGCTACTGCAACACTTGGATGGTGTCGGGGTAAGTGCCTCTATCGGGTACTTAACAATCTCCTCCTCGGATGACACCTGTATAAACAGCGAGCCATCCCCAACCCCTACCCAGAACCATCCTTCCACAATAATACTTTTCCCTTGTGCACGTGCTGACTGGTTCTTACAAAAAGTGTGGGAGACAGCAACCTCAATGCTCCCACTGCCATAACCGCAACCTAGTATGCGAGTATTACGCCCGCTCGCTCACTCCGTTGGCCTGGTCTAAGATCAGATCTCGTTCGTCTACGCCGTCTGGTCCATCGCTAGCGAAAGCGTCACCATCCCTTGTTGATCCTGCATTTTTATCCCAGTACCAAGATCTTATGGACTCAACCATTCCCGGATCCCCCACCCGGGAACTTAATATCCAGGACTTGGAGTTGATGATGCAGTGGTGTACCACTACATACCGATCCGTCTCGCGGAATAGTGCCGTGGAATGCATCTGGCAGGCTGTCGTTCCGCGAGAAGCTATGCAACATCCTTTCTTAATGCATGGAATCCTTGCTCTCTCAGCGCTCCATCTAGCATTCACAAGCAAAGGAGACACCAAGGATCACTACATCACGGCCTCCAAAGCTCACCGCAGGCAGGCCCTTCTCGGTCTCACACAGGTATCGGGTACAGTCAAGCATTACCATTCCAATGCTGCTTTCACTGTATCCAGCATAATGATGATATTTTCTTTTGCTCTCCCCGAGACGATGGGGTCCTCCCCAGACCGCAGCGCGCTAGATGAGCTATACGAGGTCTTCCAATCTACAAGGGAGTCCGTAGACGCATTGGCCAATATTGTCGACTTGGTGGGAACGGGAGAGCTTGGGCCGTTGCTGCAATGCGACAACAACTACGACCCCAAGATGCCGGATACCTCTCGACTGGCAATAATGTCGCTCGTGCGGTTGAACGCAAACCTGGCCCGCCAGAATCCTGAACACGAAAAGGAAGTCTACGACAGCACCATAAAACACCTGGGTCACTCCTTGGACAGAGTTGCAAGAGGAGGCGAGACGATGATTGTCGCCTTTCAGTGGATTTTCGAGGTCCCGTCGAGGTACATAGATTTTTTGAAACAGCGCGAACCGTTAGCTTTGGTAATTGTCGCCCATTATGCGGTGATCATGCACTCGTTAAGACGACATTGGTGGATGGGCGAATGGGGAGCTCGACTAATACGAGACATCGGGCAGCATCTGGATGAAGAGGGCAGAAACTCGATCAGCTGGGTTCTAGATGCGACAGGCTGCTACCTCCCTCCAATATGATCAAGCAGAATATTCCTTCTTGATTTATGGGCCCGAATTAAGCGTATACCCATCTCATATAGACGACATTACAGACGTACTTATCCACCGGGAGGCGTATCTTTATAATTGATTTGATAACTGAGATACCAACCAACCTGTCACTCTGTCCCAGGGCTTCCAATGTTTCAAACCTTCGACAGCGGTTCGGACGGAGGCTGGGTTTACCCCCTCTCACCCCGCCCTTCAAATCTGTTCCTTTCTCGCCTCACATATCCACCCTTGGCTCTATTAGGGATCGAACCAGGGTAATGAGTGGTGTTTAAAGGTGGACACAGAACTAGGAGCACATCCTTGAACGCGGAACCCATTTCAGAATCATGTGCTTGTGGACAGCGCCTTTCCAATGGGGATATGAACAAGGGCAATGGGGATATGAGCAAGGGGTGGTATCTTCTATTCGTTAAACTGGTGGGCATTGCCAACAGACTTGTGACCAATTTAGAGTTGTACGAGTTGGAAGCAAGGTTCCCTGCCAACTTGTGAGAAACCATGCAAAACTAGAAGAATCTGGAACTTCTCTCGGCCCTTTATCACAACTGTACATAAGCATAATAGTGATTCGCTATAGAGTAAGGTTGGTTATAGAGGGGGGAAAAAAAGAAATTATGAGACTTGATAAGCCTGTGGGATCTCATTGGAGGCGTGGTTAGTGCCCGTGCAGTGATGCCGTCCAGATACCCAACCTTATAAGGCAGGTCAGTCCTAGGCCCTGGCTTGAAAGACACACCCACAGCGTCATCCCAGCGATCATAGTGCAAAGCCCCATCCAACGACGAAGAAAACTGGGGTACAATACCATGGAAAAATTGGACTACCCGATGTGGCACCGTCCTTTTCCATCTTTTTGAATTACACAACCAAACCCAGAACACAAGTCTGAAAAATATGGAATACTAAGAAAGGAAACCAACAAAATCTCGGCGTGAAATTAATTCGTCTAACCCACTTATTAAAGGGACGCGTGATGTCGAAGATGTCACCAGGAACAAAATCATCTTAACAAAGATATACATATCGGCCCCGCCCCGTCTCTTTTACCGGGGGGGAAACTGGTGCCCAGGACTCGATCCTGCCTAGTTTCCCCCAAGAGGACCAACATAATGCAATGACAAGAAAAAGTGGGGAAGGGTACTGGAGAAAGCCCGGGAAACGGAAACTGATAAACAACAAAAATTACGAGGGAAGCTCTGCGCCGCCTAAAAGGTCAATTAACTCGACGACGAGGTCCGGCCACGCTCCGCACCACCTTCCTCGACATCTCTCGATCGATCGCGAGCCGAGGCCGTATAAACTCGTCGCAACTGTTCGTCATGCTCGCGGGCTTTCTTTTCCTCCTCTGGGTTGGGGATATAGGCATTTGCGGCGCCACCTAAGTGAAATATGGTTAGCGCATATTATTCCGATAACTTCGCGATGCTCTTTCTCTGGTTTTGCAAAGTGTTCACTAGCTGCAACCGAAATACTGGCTCTGGGGGATAGATTGGAATGGACTGGGGGTCGTACCACGTCCGGTGTGATGGGGAGCTTCTTCGAGGCGAACTGGTGGCAGTTCTACGTCCTGTCTTTCACGCGCAATCTCCGGTCGGTCGGGATTATTCTGTACCATGTTCCCGGAGCCTCCGCGTCCGGTTGTGTAGACATCTTGCTTGATGGTTGGGGTAATGAGATCTTGGGGCGTGGTGCGAGTTTCACCGGAATAGATGTTACCTGCGACCGCAAGCAATAATGATGTCAGCTGCCACCCTCCTCGATAACTATTCAAGCGCAAACTAGCATCGGGGTTTTTGATAAAAGAGAATGGGGGACTTACCAGCGCCGCCACGGCCGTGGGAAACGTTTCGAGGAGCTCCCCCGCTCATGGTGATCGTTCAGTGGAGAGAGCGAATAGATCGGATGCGCAAATAAACAGGAAAAAGCCGGCGTTGGCGAAAGGGAGGCGGAAAAAAAGAGAAAGAATATGCGACAAAGGAAGAAAAAAAATATGTCTAATTTTTTTTCGAAACGCCCTGAGGGAGAAGGGGAAGTCAACAAAGGAATCGCGGTGAGTGATGTGATCTTGGGTCAGGCTGCGGCGAGGGAAAACTCTGAGAGGTGAATGACTGACTCGACCCCATGGCCGGGATCCATCCACACACTCAACACCCCTCTTCAGAGGAGCTCCTCGCTCTTCCTTTTTTATTTTTGGGTTGTTTTTGATTAATTTTGAGCTAACTACTGGTTGTGACACTTACCCAGAAATAATTCCCTGGAAATATGGAGTGAGGAGGGAAACGAGCAGGAAGAAATGACGTGCTTGTGGTTTCCCCTCGAAAGAATTTGTCGATGATCTCAACTGCTCTTCAAGTGTGTTGGTGTTTCTACCCCCAGATCTTATATCATTGCTCTTCTTCTCTATCGAAAACGGCCCCCTATGCCTTATCTCCATTTTACTCAATTTCTTTGTCTTTGCTGGGCGTTTCTTTCCCCACTACACAATCACGGTCCTCCTGCCGGATCCCCCGCGGTTCTAGCCCAATGGTGGTAGACCCATCGTTCCAAGCCCTTGCATTCTCGGCCTTACGAGTTATCATTACGTTTAGCCGCATATGGCCTGGATAAGCACAAACATTGGCCTGCAGGGTTCAGTATTGCTTCCCCTCGATCCGCCCTATTGGTTTGAGGGGGGAAACTTTTTCCTTTTCAATGACATGAACCCATTTTTTCGGCAACTCCTGTCATCGTCCCGGCGCGAGCCATGGAACGTTCCTCCTGATCACTTCATCTTAATCGGCCGGCCAACTGGTTTGACCCCTTGGGAGTTCGGAGCTTCCATGTGGAGATGCCCTCTAGCTCACCTTCACCTCCCCTTGAAATCCCGATCCGATAAGATAGCTAGTTTCTAGCTTGTGAGAGGAATTATTAATCTTATTCCTCTACTATTGGGCGCTTTTTATCTCCTTTCACGTTTTTCATCGGATCGTGTCACCTCCAGGGATCGATAGCGCCAATATTGGCGGAGTCTTGGGCGTGCGATTTAGGTGGGTACTAAGACTAACCAACAGCAAAAGTTCGGTCATTTAAAGAACCGGCTTGACAGCATTTCGCAGGAACTGCACGATCCCTGTCGCATAATCAAAAATTTCAAGTGTTTTTTTTAAGAAAAGCGAAGGACAGATCGTGCAAAGTCAGGCAGGCTCTGCTGCGTTATATTGCAACTAGCAAGGTTAGCGCGCGATTGAAAATCACAGCCAAGGTATATTATGTACAAAATCATTACTCATCATACGCCTCCTCGAAACTCATACTCCATACCCCATGGGCGCCCTGCACCTGGTGTGGCCCATGTAGCTGATACTGCTGCCGGTTTTCCTTGTAGGACGCAGCGCCGACATGCTGCATCTGAGAGGGCACGATGGCGAGTCTGTCGAGTTCAAGGAACACAGCCAATGTCTCTACTGCGGTGTCTATTGGCTTGGGTTTCGTTAACCGCAACTGTTCAAGATAATCTATGAGAGGAGGAACGCTCGCCCGAGGGAAGAGGAGTGCTTGCGAGCAGCACCCGTGCCCATTCATTAGATGGACACCTGGGTTCATGGGAAGCATCGTTACCCGGCCAGCCAGGAAAAAAAGGACGATAACTAGGGGGACGTATACAAGGCAGACAACTGCCAAAAAGGAGTTTGTCAAAATTCCTTGCATCGGGCGAACCGCGCGACGTCCCATTACGCCTGTGAATGCAGCCATAGAAACCAGACCAACGCTGCAAACCGTGTAAATGGGCCAATCCTCCGAGTTCCACCCGAGAAATTTCTCCGTGTAAAAGAGACGGACATATAGCCAGTCTTTAATCGACCCGCGACCCTTCCAACTCTCAATAGTCTGTAAACTTTCCATCGTGTGCCTATACCAGGTTCGCTGTGCGACAACATCATCCTCCAGCATTAAGATCCAAGGAGCGTTGGTGTCATCGTAGCAGGACTTGAGCACCGAGCGATAGTCAACCAGGGATTTCCGCGCCACATCATTCATTTTCTCCAGCTTCTCGATACTCGCTACAGGCACACCGACCTGTTCATAGGTAAGTACGCGATCGATGACATTTGCGACCCACGGATAGTTGAAGTCTGGGTGTTCTGATGGGGATGAAAGCGCAAAAAGCACATGGATGGTCAAAGCAGAGCGTTCTTCGGGAGATAGGTTGTCGAGGAGAGAGGCGATAGTGGTATCGATGTTTTGTTGTATGGGGCGTTTCACGGTGACAGCGCCAACACACATGGAGGCCTTTTCATCTGCGGTGGCTGACTTCCGAGGAGAAGATTCCGGGTCCAACACTGACTGGTTGAAGGCCGATAGATATTCTAAGGACTCATCGATGCGTCGAAGGCTGTGGAGTGGTCGGTATCCTTCTGTGGGTTGGAAGAAATAAGACCCCGGATCTCGGGCGGAGCGATAGCGGTATAGCAAGAAGAGGAAAAAATAGAATATGGCAAAGGCAACCAGGAGAAGCCTCTGCTTTTTGGTGAAAGAAATCATTTGTCATCTAGCTGTGCGCATTTTTGGAGCGTGGTGGAATATCGGGACGACTCTACCTTCCAACCATGATCAAAAGGAGAAAGGAGGGGGAAGTGGAGGGAGAACGGAGGTCAGTTGAAGTGAAAGTGATCCCAGGCTCTCGGATTCCGCCCCTTAGCCCCATCAGACTAACTTATAATTACGATTACTATTATTTCTTGCTCTGTGTTCGGTTGTCAGACAGCCGGACGGCGCCCGTCAGGCCAGCTTCCACTCGTACCTAAGCAGAAGTGGCTTAGGGGCTACAAAAAAGCAGCCCTGTGGCTACTAGCTGGGGAAGGATCACGATGATTGGATGGCCCGGCTTTTCTCCACGAGTCCCCATTTGCCTTTGTGCCAGTAATTTGTGGCTTTTCCAAGGTTTCTCTTGCTCTCTCCTGATAAGCCAAAAACTTTGGGCGGCCATGGATCCGGCGCGCCTTCATATTGGGACCAGCATAGGAATTCCCATGGGGTCGGTTCGCTTCACAACAGGCGGCTTGGATGAATGAATCTGGGATCTCTTTTCATGTGCTCCTCCAAATATGAAAAAACCCGAGACGCATGAACAGGAATTTCAGGGTCTTTGCCATTCCATCATTGTGATTGCCAAGTGTCTCCGCCACGCTTAAATGCAAAAATTCTTCTGCCCTTTTTGCCCCACTCCCCCGATTATTTCACACAAGCACCACTAGATTTTCCCGAGGTTGACAAGCGAACTCCTCTGCTCTCCTGCAGTTTCTCGGGGTTTGGATCCAATATCTTGCTTGGTGCTTGCTGCCTTGTGACTAACTTGATAAATATCTAATCTAGCCAAGATATAGCCAAGATGTTAAGACCCTTCGATTTGGATTTGTCCACACGAAGTCAAGAGAGACGAGGAACGCTCATCTTTACCGGGTTACTAGCGTATGCGATGAGATTTGATGATGCGAGATGATTTAGACTACAATGGCCTCCCTCCGTATACTTAGACCTCACAATACTCGAGGTCCTAATATTAATATCAACAAACAAAGGGAAAACTCTCTGGGGGAAATGTTTTCCTCCTTGTGTCAGCCAATTATATAATCAAATTACTAAGTCACGTGGAATGCGGGGATGATCAAGAGGTTCTCGGCTCGTGTGAGCAGATGAAAGCACTCATCCAACACTCCACTCGTGCAGGAACAGATATCACTTTGCCGATCTCCAAAGCCAACTAAGGATCGTAATTAGCGTTCATGTCGGGATGGGTTCAAAATCTCCTGAAAACGAGCACCAAAAGGGCAATGGTAAGATTGTCGCCGCCATTTTCCCGGTTGATGGGCGCTGACTGTTCTCCACAGGCAGCCCAAATGACGCGACTAAGCCATGCTCTGGCGGAGGGATGCCACGAGGTGCGCATTTCGCAACGGATGGAGATGGTGTCGTCGAGAGCAGTGATGAAGGGGAAGGCGACGGCGACGCGGATCAAGTTTCGTTGACCGCCCCAACCGGCAACGATAGCCTGAAGAAAAAGAAGAAACGATCTAAGAAGAAGAAGTCCAAGAGTAAATCCACATCGGGGAAGCAATCGTCTCCTCCGAGAGTGCCATTAGCCGATCTCTTTCCCTCTGGCCAGTACCCGAGCGGTGAGTTCCAGGCCTACAGCTCCCAGGTCGAGAACACCTCTCGCACCGCCGCGGATGAAATCCGTTATCTGGCGCGCCAGCATCTAGAGGATGAGACTTTCCTGAATGATTACCGTAAGGCCGCAGAGGTCCATCGTCAGGTTCGGAAATGGACCCAGGAGACTGTTAAGCCCGGTATGACTCTCACGGAAATTGCAGTGGGGATAGACGACGGCGTGCGAGCGCTCCTCGGCAATCCTGGCTTGGAGCCTGGTGACAGTCTCCGGGCTGGGTTGGGATTTCCAACGGGTCTGTCGTTGAACAATTGTGTGGCGCATTTCACCCCAAACCCTGGTCAGAAGGAAATCATTTTGAAGCATGAGGATGTGATGAAGGTTGATTTCGGCGTCCACATCAACGGATGGATTGTTGATAGTGCATTCACAATGAGTTTCGACCCTACTTATGACAATCTGCTTGCTGCGGTTAAGGACGCGACCAACACTGGTATCAGGGTGGGCAAATCTTTATATTCCTTGGTTAAAAGGCGATTCGGGCACAGCTAATACGATTTAGAATGCCGGTATCGATGTTCGTATCTCCGATGTTAGTGCTGCCATTCAGGAGGCCATGGAGAGCTACGAAGTCGAAATTCGTGGCAAGACGTTCCCTGTCAAAGCGGTGCGAAACATCACAGGCCACAACATCAAACATTACCAGATTCACGGTGGGAAGTCGATTCCATTCATTAAGAATTCGGATCAAACCAAGATGGAGGAGGGCGAAATCTTTGCCATAGAGACGTTCGGGACCACTGGACGGGGTTACCTCGTTGATGACGTAGGTGAAGCCTGGGCTTAGAGGAGTGGTACATTTGCTGACTCGCCAAATTAGGTTGGTATATACGGTTATGGGAAAAGCCACCACGCCCCAGCTCGTCTGTCATTGCCATTGGCCTCCGCCAGATCCTTATACAAGACGATCAATGAAAATTTCGGAACTCTTGTTTTCTGCCGCCGTTACCTTGACCGACTCGGCTTGGAACGGTACCTAGCCGGCGTATGTTCTTCAATGGCACTACAAAAGAGAAGGTTCTGTTAACTGATTCTGTAGATGAATTACCTGGTTACGAATGACATCGTCGAGACCTACGCGCCCTTGATAGATGTTAGGGGGTCATACTCGGCCCAATTT
This sequence comes from Aspergillus diversus, assembly GCA_027569885.1. Classification (NCBI taxonomy): domain Eukaryota; kingdom Fungi; phylum Ascomycota; class Eurotiomycetes; order Eurotiales; family Aspergillaceae; genus Aspergillus; species Aspergillus diversus. Next base: position 100,008 of record JAPDKZ010000058.1, read on the forward strand.
GAGCATGTGCGTTCGCCCTCCATGGAGCCAAAATAACTTATGCTGACAGTCTTGGGGAAAATAGACTATCCTACTGCGCGAGGCGAACAAAGAAATCATTAGTCGTGGAGACGATTACTGATGGTAGTTAGTGGATGCTCACCGGCTCTGCTTAAATTCCATCCTAAGATGTCAGACACGGAAGTCTTTGGTGATGCATCTTAAAGCGGCATTCATTGCTGGGTGACATAATCCATTGAACCTTTTTTTTTTAAGCTAATTGGGTCACTGACCGATGCAGCCTGTGTCTGTTGATTCAAATTGCGAAACAACCGCTACAATCTTAACTATAGTCATTCACTTTATAATTTGAACATTATCTTGAACAAGCCTATTAAGAAAATTTTGGCATCGTTTGCGGTATACTTTGGAGAATTAGGGCTTAAATCGTAGGACGGAATTGACCACAAATATATTTTCGTTGGCCCAGTAGGAATAATTGAACAATCAATCAGAGCCCAGCGAGCACGACGCTATCAAAAGCCGAGCGGAGACAATACCCCTATGGGAGAGTATGAGGGAAAAAATGAAATGAACAAAAAAGGAGAAACATGCAAACTCCATGATATAATCGCGCATGTAGAATTCAAATTACGCCTAAAGAATGAAACTGCGCCTCTTGCGGTTATACGCCCTCTGGTCCTTCAGCCATTGTCGATAACCCTGCACACTACCAATCTTTTCTCCATAGTAATCAGGAACGGGGTTCGCAATCGAATTGGACGAGGGGTCAACACGGAACCGTCTGATCCTGTCGAAGAACTCTTTCTCTTTCTGCATATTTGCATGTTAGCGCTAATCAAATAATAAACGGATATCGCTATATGGAACAGAGGAAAATGAAAAACATAAAAAGACTCACCACAGCTACAGCAGTACTGTACCGACGATAGACTAATCCCCAAAACGCATTCCCCAAAAACGGCCCGATGAGCCAACCCACCGCTCCGCACGCCGCCGTAGCCATACCCAAGACGATGAACGGGTCCAACCCCATCACCTGGGCACCCAGGGATTCAAGATCCTGGCTTGAGAGGACCTGCACTCCGATCACGGTGCTTGCTAGCGACGTGGCAATCGAGGACGCAAGCGTGTACCTCCGACGGGAGGCCCGAAGCTTGAAAAACGAGTCCCAGTCCAGCTTAGCCGCCTCCTGCCGGGCGGCGGTCGAATTGGCGCGCACGGATGTGCTCTGGAGAAGGCATGAGGTGGAAAGCGCGGTCTGGGGGCGGCGAGAAGAGGTAGCGAGCTTTGTTGCAGTCTGGTGAGTGAGTTTGTTAAATTGGGTGACAGTAGTGGTCGTGCTGGCTGCTCGTGCTTGGGATTTCAGCGAGATCGTATGATGAAGGGAAGAGGAGCTTGTTGGGTAGGTGAACGGGGTCAGGGCCGTTAGGGGCATGCGTCCGCCCAATACAGCGGTACGCACCGGGCAGCTGATCAGGGTCGTATGCATTTTCGAGGCGTGATTGTGGGTTTTAGAGGTCGGGGAGTTTTGTTCCCTGCGAGTTGCGGGTTTCGGAGCTGTTGAGGAGTTCGCCAGGGCGGCGAACGAGATGCCAATTAGGTAAGCGCAGGCATAGTTAACGTAATCCACTACCGAGCGGCACACACCACCGAGCGGCACAAAATTTCGACAATCCAACCCCCTTTTCTTGATTGCTTCAAAACCACCATTTTTTATAATATAATTTCAAACATGACCTCCGATTCTGAAGAGCGCTTATTACTTGCTTTAAATGCATATAAATCTGGCCAGATTAAAAGTATACGAGCCGCTGCAGCCACATACGATGTATCCTATCGAACTCTCTCCTATCGAAATAAAGGACGGAAAGCACGTCAAAAAGCTACTCCTAATTGTCAAAAGCTAAAGAGTACTGAAGAGGATTCATTAAAGCAATGGATTCTTGATATGGATGATCGTGGCCTGCCTCCTTCCCATAATAATGTTTCTAAGATGGCCTCTCTCCTATTATCAGACCGCAAAGACTCGTTCTTAGGAGTTAACTGGGTTACTCGCTTTATTAGCAGGCATAGTGATCTTGCCTCTAAATACACTTGAAAATATGATTATCAACGGGCAAAATGTGAAGATCCTGAGATTATAAAAGGGTGGTTTAGCCTTGTTCAAAATACTATAGCAAAATATGGTATTCTTGAACAAGATATCTATAATTTTGATGAGACAGGCTTCCAAATGGGTGTTGCTAGTACTGCTAAAGTCATTACTGGTGCCCGTCATCGAACTAGCCGTGTACGAGCTATTCAACCAGGAAATCGAGAATGGGTGACAGCTATTGAAGCTATTAATTCAACTGGATGGAGTCCTCCCCCAATGATTATCTTTACTGGCCAGATTCATCAATCTCAATGGTATCAACATATACCATCTGATTGGCTAGTTGGAACTAGTCCTAATGGATGGACTAGTAATGAACTATGTCTAGTATGGCTTCAAGAAATCTTTGAAAGATATACTACACCACAGACAATTGGAAGATATCGTCTTTTAATTCTTGATGGACATGCAAGTCATTTATCTGCTAAATTTGACTTTTTTTGCAAAGATCATCAAATTATTCCTTTATATCTACCTCCTCATTCCTCTCATTGCCTACAGCCATTAGATGTGACTTGCTTTGCCCCATTAAAGCAGACCTATGGAGAGCAGGTACAATATCATATTCAAAATGGTATTCATCATATTGATAAAGCAAGCTTTATCATGCTTTATCAACATTCTCGAAAGGCTCTTTCACCATCTAATATATGCAAAGGATTTGCAGCTACTGGTTTAATTCCATTAAACCCCCAACGTGTGCTTGAGAAGCTTAATATTAAGCATATTACACCTCCTTCTACAGCAAATGCAGAGCTTCCTAGCCCTGAATGGATTGGGAAAACACCTCATACAACTGGAGAGGTTGAAAAGCAGATACAGCATATTAAGCAGCTGCTTAATCGGCAGTCAGAAAGCCCTCCAAATCAAGCTATTAAGCAACTAGCTAAGGCATGTGAAGCTACAATGCATAAAGTTCTTCTCCTTCAACAACAGGTTAAAGAAATGCATACTGTTCAACAAAAGAAAAAAAGGAAGATGCCTAGGCATTTTATTGCATCAGGAGGAGTTCTTACAGGTGCTCAAGGCAAGCAGCTTGCTGAGGAAGCTGTACAGGCATTGGCTCCAGAAGAAGGGGAGCCAGCACGGAAGAAGCGGGCACCAGCGCGGTGTAGCAACTGCGGTATTCAAGGTCATACTAGAATTAAATGCCCTACTATGTCTACTAGCTAGCTAGCTATTTTATATGTAATATAATTAATTATTTGTGGTTACAAAAGGCCATTTTTCGACCGGGGGTCAAGGCGGCTAAAATTGTCGAAATTTTGTGCCGCTCGGTGGTGTGTGCCGCTCGGTAGTGGATTACGTTAGTTAGTCCTTCCTCCTCGGCAACCGTTAGTCATTGGCTTCACCTGCTTCGAATTTCCTTTCGTCTTGTCTTCCCTTGGACGAACGACCATCCAGACTTTGGTTATTCTTCATTTATCGGTACATACATTAAAAAAACAATATACTACAATATGGGATCACAGTTTACAATTGATGGTTCCAAATTGCATAACTTATTACGCCGATGCATTCTAATGTCTAACAGTTTCCAGTCTCTATCATAGATCACCTATAGCTTAGCAGGGCGTCCAGCCGAATTCTTCGCCTGGTCCCTCAGGATCCTTCGCAGAATCTTACCCGAGGCGCTTTTGGGGATCTCATCCATGAATACAACTCCGCCACGGAGTTGTTTGTGACGCGCAAGATTAGCCTTAACATATTCCTTTAGCTCTGCTTCCGACACTTGCTTTCCGGGCTGGACCACGACGTAGGCTCGAGGCAACTCATTTCCAGGGGCATCAGGGTCGGGCGCTCCGATTACCGCAACATCCGCTATGGAATTGTGGGTGAGCAGGAATGCTTCGACTTCCACCGGGGAAACCTGAAGCCCCTTGTACTTGATGAGCTCCTAAATATGTGTTAGTCTACCTGACCGCTACCAGAATGATGAACGGAATATATGGGATCTTACCTTCTTTCGGTCGACGACGTATATTTTGCCGTTCTTCCACTGCCCAATATCTCCGGTCCGGAACCAGCCATCCTGGGTGAAAGCACCCGCCGTTGCTTCCGGGTTTTCGTAATATCCCCGACTGACCATCGGGCCCATGATTATGATCTCTCCCTCATCTCCTTGTTTTACGTCCTTGGTGTCCTCATCCACAAGCCGTAACCTGGTATTCGGGAGGAGGGGGCTAATGCTTCCTGTGCTATCGATTTGGTTCCAAGGCATCGTTGTCACACTCCCTGTTGACTCTGTCAACCCCCACCGTTGACTGATATTGCATCCAAGCTTCTTCTCCGCCTGCTCCTGGAGCTCCTTGCTGAGCGGGGCGGCACCAGACTCCGCACGGATCAATGTCTTGAAGTGGTCAGTTACACGATTACTCCGCACGACTGCATGATAGACAGGTGGCGCTGTCGCCAAAAAGGTAACCTGATACTTCTTGCAATAGTCGATGAACTCATCAATATTGAATCTCGGCATCCAATAGACCGTACCCCCGGCAACGGCAGGTGTGATGAAATACCCCAGGGCTCCAGCAATATGGGCGGTTGGAAGATGCCCAATAGTTCGATAAGGAACATTGAGATGCGGCTGGCCTTCCATCGACTCACGCAAGACCAGCTGGGTGAAGAGCGCCTCGGAGACCAGGTTCATATGAGACAGCATGACACCTTTCGGCGGTCCGGTAGTACCGCTTGAGTATAGAAGACAGATGGATGTCTTTGCAAGCTCTTCACAGTCTGTAATCCGATCCCATTCCAGCTGAGTGGAGCTTTGCAAGTAATTCCGTGCGGGGTTGACCGTATCTCTCAGCAACCGCTTGTGTCCATTACTTTCGAGGACCAACACCCTGTTCAGTGGAATGCCACACTCCTGGGCAGCCTTCAGGGCCTTCGACTGGTTCTCAGCACAGGTGATAATCAATTTGCTCTTTGATTGTCGGACCTGCTTGACAAGTTCGGAAATCGTCAAGGCCGTTGATGCTGCAGCGTACACACCCCCAGCCCCGATGATCGAAAAGAAAATCGCGGGTAGGAGTACTTGGTTCGATGAGATGCAGAGAACGGCATCCTGTCCGGGTCCGCTTGCACCTACTCCGAATTCGGTGCGGAGTACATGCGCAACGCTTTTGACGATTGTTCGTGTTTGAGCTTTGGTGATGCTATTAGAGGGGTTCGAGGCTTCGGCGTGCAGAACTGTAGATTCCGTGGTCAACGAGTATGGCGAGTCTGTAGAGATCGAGAATTAGACGAAGCTCCATTGGCTAAAAAATAGGACCTATTTCGGAAAGAAAATAGAAAAATTACCAAAAAGAAGTGTTAACAGGTCAAGTTGGGGAAGATCGTAGTCCTTCTCGGGGAGGTATTGCTGGGGCCGCATTGTGAAGGGGTGAATGACCTAGATGGTCGCGTCGAGACAAGGTCCTGTGCTGTTGTTCCGTTCACAAAGTGAAAAAGAAGAGAAATAATAGGAAACAAGAATGCGAAACCCTGGTCATTTCAAGTCCACTGGCCAATGTAAAAGAGGGTATTGAATTGCGACTGCGGCGCTCCAGTTTCGGCTACGTCGCTGCGGGGATCCCGAGGTTTTTGCCGTTTTGGGATATGTGGGGGATGGCATCAGGTTATCTGGGGAAGGTTTGATTTACCGGAGATACTCCGTATAGCCTACATGGCTTCTTGCAAGCATTTTGGCCCGTTTAAAGTTTTTCTAAAATCGTTGATCTACGCCGAGCATGCAGTCAAAACTCAAGAGATGATGATAATGGGCAGTCGGGCCGATTGTTTTCTAATTTCGGCTTTTTATTTATTCACTATTATTATTCTCTATCTCCTTGTCTTCCGAAGAGAAGAAAAACCAACACTTGCCTAGGCATTTCTCGGCAAACTTCTTACCACAACGCTCCCGGTCGAAAAGCCTGTGATTAATTGGTGCTATTTTTGATAGACTCCTGAGATTCGGACAACTGGAAGTATCGGTTACATATTACCGTTGGCCTTCGCGGCCCCGGGGCGAGAAATGGACTGCTTTGCTGGCGCCCCAAACCCATTTACACGGCCATAGAGCCATTTTAGCGTTGTGGTGTTGAGGGCCATTACTACGGCGCTGAGAAGGAAAAGTCCGACACGACCCTCGAATGGGATCTGGTCGAAGAGGGGATAGGGGTACCTTTGGGTGTTTTAGCGGAAATATTCTCGAACTACCTTTCGTCTGCGTTGTTTTCTAAGGGAGGCATACCATCCGTTATTTTTAAAGCACTCTTCTACCCAGAACCAGTAGCCGAAGGCGATTGTGGTGGAAAGTCCAAGAGCAGGGAGAATGGTGATGGTCCATGGTGGGGAGAGGATAAGAAGATCGATCATTAGAACGACGGCCGGGATGGCGTGGAAGCTGACGTCTAGGATTGGAATTTCGTCAGTGGCCGACGCTATGGCTTTTTTGGGAGAAATCACAGTATCTGCGGATTCGGAAAAGGTCAAGATGAGGAGGAGTAGGATACACATACCAGCATTGAGGGGCAATACGATCGTCTCTGGAATGACCAATTTCTTATCGATCTAGATTGGGGGTGAGAAAGGGCGTTGGCACCCGATTAACAAGGTAAATCCTTCAAAAGGTACTAACGGTACGAATAGTCCAGTAAAGGATGCTGATTAGAACCTCCAATGGGGTGCAGCAGACCGAAAGCAAATTCTTGAGAGAGAAGAGCCGGCGCGATAATGTGATATCAGCTAGCAAGCCTATACCAAAGGTAAAGGTTGCTAGAGAGAGGCCGATAACAGTCAAGTACTGGAAGTGCCAACCGTATGCTTCATTCCTACCAAGAGAGTCAATATCGGGAGGAGTGTATAAACCCTCATATTTGAAATAAAAAGGATACTTACGCCATAGTAGGGTTTTGGTGCATGCTAAAAGAAGAGTATGCGTTAGCACCAGGAACCACGACGAGGATGCGGATTAAGCTTGTCCGATCATGTTTCGGGGAGATTACAGCCATTGTAAGTGATAGAAAGTAGTCGATATCGGAGATTCTCTAATAAGAAAGCAAATAAAATCTCTAAATCTGATACCTACTATTTGAACGACCAAGTAAAGCTGGTCAGGCCACATAGCTAACACGGGTTCAGTCCCAGCTCGTCCTCCACGACAAGGATTGCCCAAAACGTAATAGCAAACAATGGAGACTCACATGGACCAAAGCAGAGAAGCCTCTAGACGGGCTAGAAATTCGTTGTAGTGGATGATGCATACTGGTAATACGAAGCAGATGAGTTTGAAATAATTATACGGAGAAAATAGCAGTCCTCGGCTCGTTTTTTCAGGGGATCATGAAAAGAACTTGAAGTAAGAGACGGCCACTTTTAGTTTTCATACCTGGTTGGCTGATGGTCAGGTGATCGCTATGCTCCCCCAGGTGTGTCGAAATAGATGAGTCAGCGAACTTAATGCGGAATGCTTGTCCGAGTAATCAAAAAAAATATACCAGTGAGGAGGAGACCCAACTAGAAGGATGGCGAATTATTGAGCATACCGCTTTTTACCCTGTTTTTAATCCCTGCCACACTGTCATCACTCCCGCCTCCCTGGAACCCTCTGAAGCTTCTCTCCCTTGCATTCGTTGGGTCACATGGCTGTCATCGAACCCCATGAGATGATGATAGCCGGCCGGTATTGGAATTTATGAAGCAAAAGGCTCCGGGATTGGATGGAGTTGGCGATTCTCACCCAAACACAATTGTCTCAGTTTTTCCTTCCAGATCTCGTTTTTGAATTCGTGGGAGTGTGGAATCTGGCGAGAATCCCAATTACAGACCCTTGTACATTTGGGAGTTGGGTTGATGCCCACCCCATGTCCTAGTGTATTTATAGACTGATTGAGAAGGTTGAAACTGTGAAAGCTTGGTATATGAGAAGCTACCCCCACGAAGGAGCCTAACTGAAACGTTTGGTGTTCCCTCCCCAGAAGCCCGATATTGATCCCAACTAACAACTTAGCTAATGGATGTTCGGCCTTAAAATTTAATGGAGGTTGTCTGTGAAAGTCCCCACTTACCCGCATCACCGGCTCAAATATATTTTTTTCCAGGAAGAAATATTATATAAAACAATATGATATTGTATCTCCACTGCTATCTATTATTGAGGAAGATTGAGCAAGTGGAGGAGATAAGAAGCGAAACCCTGGGTCTGTTTTTTGACTGGGTCTGGGACCTTTCGGAACCCTGGAATCCATCCCAACCTAAGGTAGGCAGGTGGTTCCTCAACCTTCGGTGCCTCCACGCGGGATTCCACTGAGACACTGACTAATGAAATCATGCCGGCGATCGCGATTATACTGCTGAACTTTCGTCACCTTGGGGATGTTGTAGCCTAGCCATCATACTCCTCTTTTTTCGTACTTTTATTCCTATTATAATTATTATTTGATTCCATTATTTATGGTTTCCCCGGACAGAACCGCCATTAACCGGAAGAAGAGAGGCGCCGAGCCGTCGGTGCCCCAGGCTTATCAGGTTCCGGAGCAGAAAGGCGGGAGAAGAAGTTAACTGGAAGTGGCAGAAATCCCCACAGGCTTCTGTGCACTCTGATTGATGGGAGAAGCCCGATAAAGCGAACCCGCTCCAAATCACTGGGCAACTTGGAAAGGTTATCTTCGTCTCCGCTTCAATCGGCCATCGTTGGCTTCCTGACAGTTTTGCTTCTTCCTCTTCCTCTTCTTCTCCTGCTCCCTCCACTTTATTCACCTGTGGTTTTCCCTCTCAACGCTCCGTCTTCATTCCCCTCTCTGTATACTCAGATCGTGTTCCGCCGATAGACTATACATTTCTCCTGCTACCTTCCAATAACAGCGTTTATTCATCTCGCAGTGTGCTTCTTATTCTCAACTAACATTTATCATTTGTCTCCACTCTCCCACCCCCGTCAAGGAGGACAGAGAGAAGAGTGAAACTGCCCATTTACCACCTCTATCATCACCACCATCACCAATCCTCATCAATCATTGTTAAATCGCCTTCTTTGAATTTAGTCGGTGCGCTCGCCGTCAATACCGTACCTCGATGAGTAGGAATACCGGCCGTGAGTATCTCGTCGTCGATTATCGCTTTCTCTCCTCCTGGGTCAAACATCCCACAAGAAGAAAAAAAAGAATTCCTTCCATCAGCCGTATCGAGGTTATCCACTCGCTCTGCATGGCGATCTTACTACGCAGAGTAAGTTGGCACTACCTTAAACCCCGGACCTTTAGTTCCTCCAGTCGTCAGCTCCGTTTGCCGACCGACCTATCCACGCCGCTCATTTGAAGATCAAATGCCGCGCCCTAGAAGGCCCGGTGCCCCCGAGCCAAAGCGGAGATCGCGCAAAGGATGCTGGTAAGCGCTATATAACTTGCATGAGACCCCTGCATGAATGTAGATTGACATTAATTGCTAGGCCCTGTAAAGCTCGGAAGGTTAAATGGTTTGTACCATACCACTCCTTTGATCCCGCAACAACCTTACCCCGCTCCCACCCCAGCTCTGCCTCTTTGAATGAACGTCCGGCTAATATTTTAGATACAGTGGAGAGGAGAAACCGTCGTGCTTAAATTGCCGACGTCAAGATGAGCAATGCGACTATAGTATTCGGTTGAACTGGGGAGGGCGCACCAGGAGAAAATCCTCGGTAGAGTCCCCAGGTTCCCAATCTAGTAGCCAGTCGAGGCATAGTTTCTCCTTCACCCTGTCACCTCCAGCTTTCGCCCAAACAGACCCAATCGACCCCCTCCGACATCTCAAATCTACCGGTACCCTAGAAGAGATCGCTGTGCAGGACCAAACTACGGAAACTCTACTTTGGGAGGCTGGGTTTTCAGGGGAGATGATTATAGGACCGTCGTATCCTACTAGAAGGTTACATGATATCCAAGATTCTCCGACTGTCCCTGACCAGTCTCTTAATAAGTCCAACCGTACAACCAATAAGCACTCAGTAGAGATGGGGCTCCCGTCAAGAAGGCATACGGTGACTGCTCCCTGGCCAGAGCTACCTACTCAACCGACCAATTCGTTGTCAGGAGAGGACATGTCCAGTTACACTTCTGCATCCAGTTCATTAGACAACGCCCCGTTCCCGTCACCTGTCGAGACAAGCCCGAGCATCGCGTCGTTACCCAACTTCAACTTCCCCTCCGGTGTTTTTTCCCAGCCAATTTCTTTTGTTCGACCGGCCCCCGAGATCCCCAGACATACAGTCCATCACTCGCCATTCGATCAATCGGACGGCCCGACTCGGGACCCCTCGGCAGATATGAGAATGTCCAGTGTGGCTGCGGAGAGCGATATCCTTAGTCCGTCCAGCTCCCAGGAGGCTATCTCGCCGCGCTCGGACGATACTCATATGTTCACAGCCAGGGTACGTGAGGACCACAAACGTACCCCAGACAGCTTCTTAAACCGTTTGGGGGACATGGACGCGCCTTCTCTAGACAATAAACCTGGTCGTTTCAACTGCACAATCGCCACTTCATCTTACTCACACGAGCATGACACCAACCGCGGGGCAGAAGATCGTACAAAACCTTCAAGCTCCGAGAAAAAATGGCAAACTTACCTCACAAGTGTGACCGACAACTACGGGCTCGATTGTGGGCGTCCTGATGTTGACTTAGGGAGAAATGACGATCATTCGGCAATCGATGTTAATGAGGCATTGGATATGATCAGGTCGCATTCGGAAAACCATTCTGGATCTAGCCCTGGGAGCAACCGTGGGGAACCAGGCCTGAATATTGCGGAAAGAAGCGCATACATCTACTATGCATCCCCAGTACCTATCAATATTCCGCGATATTTATCCCCGCTGCCAGTATCTCTGGTGAAAACGCCCATCAACCTGATGTATTTCCATCACTTCCTCAACCATACTGCCCGAATGTTGGTTCCCCACGACTGCGATGATAACCCTTTCAGTTCAGTTCTACCATCTAGTAAGTTGCCTAGGCTACACCTCCTTCTAAATCTTGCAACCGTACTGATAATCTTCACAGTGGCAATTGGAGATCCTAACCTCCTGAACTTGATGCTCGCGTACTCGGCTAGTCATCGAGCCAGGTACCTGGGACACCCCGAGCCTGCAAATCGAATTGCTCATTGGGTGAGCAACGTCTTCCCGTCATTGCGCATAGCATTAGAAGGCCCCCATGAGAAAGTCACCGACAGTCATCTGGCCACTGCGATAATGCTCCTTTCCCTAAAAATAGTCTCCCCGAGCACCTTCGAGGTCCCTATACCATGGCAGAGCCATTTGAAGCTCGCGCGTGATCTTTTTCTCGCACGACAGGTGCACATGGCGTATCCTGGAAACCGAGTTGGGGCCTTCCTTACCCGTTGGCTTGGATATCTAGATATAATGGGAGCCCTCTCGTGTCGGCACCATGAACCCCCGCTGCTAGCCTATTACTCACTTCTCAGCACCTGCTGCGCGGACGAAGAGTGGGATGAATTCGAAGTCGAATGTTTTACCGGATTCACTCCCAGAACGGGGCTATTCTTAATGCAGTTGGGCGGATTAGTTCATCAGTGTGACAACGAACGCTTTGACGGCAATGGAGCTTTCCTTCCAGACTGGAGACCTTCCCTGGACATCGTGAACAAAGCAAACGCTTTGATAGCCGATTGGGAAGTGTTAGAGTCCCACGTGCATGCTCACGAGAGGCATTATCAAGATTCGGAATCCTCAGAAATGGTCTCGGTTGACCGCGTCTTTCGTTATGCTGGATTACTCCACCTTCATCGTCGAGTTTTAGGAGCGCCCCCCGACTCTAATGCCGTGAGAACTGCATTGGATGGCTTGATGCAGACCGTCATTGGAATTCGACCTGGCGCAGCCGTGGAGGTTGGGGCTTTGTTTCCCATCTTCACTGCGGGATGCGAAGCGCAGGATTTGGAACAGCGAATTGAGATCAAAGAGAGACTCGAGGTCCTTGAAGGGACAGGAATGAAACAGGTATGCCTATATAAATAGTTTCCAAGAAGCCGCTGCTGACTTGAGACTCAGATTCAAAATGCACGTACCCTCATGCAGCGATGCTGGGATACTAATTTGCCGTGGATTGCCTTGGCTCGAGGCGAATTCCTTGGGTAATGCCCTCCCCCAACGCTGGATGGGTTAAGGTCTTTTCTCTACCTGTGTAATTGTTTCCTGTTTTATGACGGAGGATATTAAGAGGGAGATTGCGTACCAGATTGCAACCAGTAGCTCGTTTTCTCTATTTTGCGGCTCTTTGTTTTATGAAACTTCGGTATATTCTAAGCCCATTTCTTTCACTTGAGGAATGCCTGAATCTTTACTTTACATGTGATTTACTCTTTATTTTACGAACTAGATGTTTTACACTCACCTATCTCTCGCCTTTACCTCAGTCCCACAACACTTGCGGCCTCACACCAGCCATTACAACACATTATATCATTCTATTTACGTCTATGTTTTCAGGTATAAATACATTTCCTATCCCCATCCTCTCTCCCTCTTCTCTTCTTCCATCTATCGACCCCTTCTTCTCAGGCCGTCTCTCTGCCAAACCCAACCCAAGAGGGCGCTCACACTCCAGGCTTATTGGTACCATTTACCAAAATGGAAGGCACCTATACCCTTGCGGGCAAGACTGAGGGGATTAACCAAAACTCATCATCCTACACAAGCCTCCCTCTACTCACAACAATCGGTCTACTTTGTGTTTTCTTATTCCTGGCCCTCATACTCAAGAAGCAAAAAAACAAAGGCGATGAGAAAATGAATGGAGAAAAGAAGGGCATCGATCTCCTCGATGGTCACTTAGAAGATATTAAATTCCCATCTCTCTCTCCCCGATCAACCCCAGCTCTCCTACCATTATGTGGACCAGGGGGACTCATGGACGCCTGTTTAGATGCTCTTCAGATTACTACTTTGGAACCAGAACGCGTGAGTATCTTTACATCCATCTATTTTGCCACTTTTCCATAATAAACACGCTAAAATACTATATGCCCCTAAAAACAAGGAATACCAGTATTCTGGTTAACCTGTGTTTCGCGCAGAAAAAGTCTAGTATCCTAGCCAAGAAGAAAATAACGAAATCACCATCTAAGATCGCTAGTCTCGTTCCCTGGTCTGGGGATCTCAACTGGGCAATGAAAGGAACAAGTGTTTTCGATAACGGCGAAGAAGAGTACAGTGTCCTGGTCAATAAGTCGAACCTCTTTGGCGATCACTTTTCTCAGTTATGGTTCTTCCAATACGGCCTCCGGTACATACCTGCGATCACCGATCAGAATGTCTACCGTACCGTTGTCATCGAGGAGCTTCCAATGGAGATTACCCTTTCACAGATCCTTCCCTATATCAAGAGGGAGATTTATTCGGCACGCCTAACCAACACCATGGCAATCACGGGTTACATGACCGCACTAATTGTTTTCGTTGCCCAAGACGATGCATTGGAGTTCCTCCGCCTCTACAGCCAACAGGGGAGCAAGAAGTCAAAGTATCAAGGAGGGTCGGGAAATAAACCCTCGAAAGAAGACCCGAGCCTAAAACTCCTGCCAGTCGGGAAGGTCATCCAGGTGAAAACCGCCACATACCCCATTCCTTCTGATATCGACCGTCTGATCGTGGAGTGTGGCCACACACGCTGTCTTGCCCTGTCACGCGATTACGAACAGGTACCGTTGAACACCGAAGAGGTCCGAAGAGCACTGCACCCCGCACCGAATACAAAGGCACATACTCATCAATTCCCTCACCAAATCGAATGTATCGAGGCCGGTGAGCGTCCCGGTGAAGTATGCGTCAAATTTCTATCTATCCGCGCAGCGTCGACCGGGTTTAAATTCCTCAAGGGACATTCGGATTTCTGGATGTGTCGTTTTCGTTTTCTCGCACAGGATGGCGATGCCTCTTGTCCGGCTAGTTTGTATCTAACCCCTACCAAGCCTACATCCCCGACTGACAATCGGGGGGCTGCTTCGTCTTCTTTGGGAATCAGGCAGCCAGAGTCTTTGGCATCGTTGGCTGATCCCCGCCGTCATCCTTCGGTTGGGAATTGGTGATTACTAGTATACGAGATAAGCGGGACCGGAAGGTGCTTTGAAGCGGCCACAGGGCAGGAAAAAAACAAATAAGGGAAACCCCATAGATCTTTTGTGTTCTAAGTGACTTCGATAAGCTTTCAGCTAGTTGGGCCTTGATCGGAAGTTTTAAAAGGACCCAGCACACTACATAATCAACACATTCAGTGAATAGATGAATTGGATGTTCAAAAAACCAAACCAGGGCCAGCCGTATTTAGAGAGCATTAGTGAGCTTAGTCTCCGTATGAAGGATCTTGAAATGACTGGACAGCAGACCTTACCTAAAGACATAGATCCTTGGGGGTACATTAACGATAGTAAAATAAGTCTTTATATAATCCGGGTGAAGAGCTTTTAAAAATAAACCAAAAATTTATACATGCACATGTAATAGCATATTATACGTTTCCGACCACTTCTCTCCTTCCTAACACCAGGTAGATACAAAAACACATATATTTATCTAGAAGTGTCTTTGACCTAACCCACAAACCAGCATGGCCACTTACAAGACTCTACCCTTAACCTGGTGGATATTCTTCACATTAACATCCTTCCACATAATAACAGAGCCAAGGGTAATTACGTAAAGGCACGTTGCGGTGATCAGCATGAGTCTCTGCGTCTCGCTGTAGGAAAGATTGATCGCATCACGGGCAGGGCTGCCGACAGGGTAACTAGACTGAACAACAAGGGAGCCATAGATACTGCTGAGCTGGGGGAGGACGTCCTCGGGCAGATTCGCAGCGAGACGTTTGGGGAAGATACCCATCCACATGGCACCAGCGATAGTGGAGCCAACGGCGGCGCCGATATTGATGACCATGGACTCCGCCGCAAGGATGGCGGGGATATCCTGCTGGGCGGAGACAGCCATAACGGTCATTTGTTCGGCAATGACGAGGGTGCCACCGCCGAAAGCAATGAAGATCTGACACATGACGATATAACCGATGTCGACGTCCTGCTGGCGGAAGTGGATCATGAGGCCAACTCCAAGGATGGTGATGGGGACACCGAAGTAGAGGGCTTGCCATTTCAGGCGGCCATTGTACCGGATCACGATACCCATGACGATGGACCAGAAGGACGATCCGACGGTGTAGATATTGGAGATGTAGCTGGCTTCCGTCACGGATTGGTTGAAGACGACGATGAGCATGGAGTAGAAGTAGTTGTCCCACACGTACCAGGCGAGGTAGATACTGGCTGCCATCGTGTAGGTGAAAATTACAGTACGGTTCTTAAGAAGAGGCCAGGGGACGAAGGTCACGGGGGCAACGTATTTCTCGTAGAAGCCAAAGGAAATGACCAGCAGACCTCCGAAGATTAGGAAGCAGATGATGAGTGGTGAACGCCACTGGTCGGGCTGCATGCTGTAAAGGTTGAAGGACAGGAGGAACAGAGCCAGACCAAGAGCGAGAAGGAAGATGCCGATGAGGTCGAATTCCTTCACGTAGTAGACGATTGATTGGACTAGGGTGCGATTTGAGGTCTTTTCGGGGATAAGTCCCATCTTCTTAGCCTTGAGTTGGTTGTAGTAGAAGAGGAAAAACAAGGGAGCGGAAACCACAGGGAAGACGATGGTCCAGATGCCAAAGCCCCATCGGAACCCAATGGTTTTCAGGATACTGTCAGCCGCGGGACCGTAGGCCCAGACTGTGGCGATGTAAGGCGAGGCCACGAACGCAATCCAGAAAGCTCGGTTCTTCAGCTTTGAAGTATCGGCAATGAAGATGGTCATGGTAAAATCGGTCCCAGTGTACCCGACTTGGTAGAACACCATTGCTGCACAATAGGTCTCAACATTCTGGCAACCAGCCATCATGATTAGGCCCATGGTCATACAGCCGATCATCAAGGCAAAGCCCTGAGGTCGACCCCAAATATCCATCAGTTTAGCATACGGGAGTTTAACGAGACCACCAGCGAGAGACGAGATGATGGATGTTGTCGCCGTTAGAGAGTGCTGTGCGAAAGAACTGGTGATAAAGGGGGTCAAGTTGTAAATTAGACCGTTGACAAAGGCCATAATAAAATGGAGAATCCAAATTCTTGGTTTTTGATATTAGTCTATACCCTGTGTAGCCGGATCCGGGGGAAATAGGGGCAAGGATGAAGAGACTCACAGGGCGTAGGCTGCGACGATATGCTTCATGGACCATACCTGAGTCATTGCCTGGGCGCTCTGCACACCATGCTGAACGTTCGGATCGACGACATCACTTTGACCGTCTTTGTCCATGCTGCTCTCTGTCGGTTGTGTTGCCACCCCTTTTTCATTTGGCGCGCCGACGGCTTCCTGATCCTCGCGTCGTTGATTTGCATCGTCAACTGGCACCTCATCTGGGAGCCTGACTGGGAACCTGAACCTCATGATGAGGGAGGGTAGTGGGCAGAGCACGGATCAACAGCTACCACAAATGGGTTAAAATGATGAAATGAGGTATAGGGTGGAAGATAGACAGGGGTAGAAATGCAGAATTTCGGGATACCCGGGTGAACGGATTTGAAGAAAAAAAGTTACCCAGGGCGAGAGAAAAATGGCAGATCTATATGTGATCCGAAAGGCCGAAAAACGGCGCACCAGAACCTGATCGCGGTGGGATGACAAGTGGATGCATGACCGAAATTTTCCGCCATTTTATTTGGCCTGGATGAAGCAAATGGATCCGTCTCCCTAAGTCCTCATGGGCGTCGTGTTGCAAGAGAGAGGATACCGGTGGGTAACAACATTTCCAGCAAGCGAGTGAGAGCCGATTGGCGGCACTTGCGGATGCAAAGATTTTCGCAAGAGCCATGGCCAGGCGGGACTGTGATTGGAAGACAGCAGGAGGCGGAGAGCAGGCCTTCGCATCAAGCCCTCTTAGCGGGTGAGTAGTCGGGAGAGGAAATGAGCTTTTGCCATCATCTCTTGGGCCTCGTGGGTCCGCCATTCCTTATCTGATTAATCTGATTATCTGATAATCAAATGATATCGCCAGATTTCGGCAGTTTTCCCACTTTCAAAGTTTCACGCCAGGTCTGTCCGCTCCCTAGCCGCGGGATTATTTATCTTTTGTGGGATCTTTCCTTGTTTTGAATCTGCTAGTGTTCATCACCAGCAGAATCAGAGTACGTAAGTCCAGGCGAACGTGGGGAACAAATAGATGCCCGTGTGCGACATTTATTTTTGCAGTTCCCACACGAATTTTAGCGGCCTCGCTTGGCGGCTTGGAAATTCTCAGCCACGACGATTAAGCTTCCCTAGCAAGGTCTTGGTGCAGCGGCGAGAGTGCTTGGTTAATCTTTATTCCTCATCCAACCATACTCGTAGAGACCAGAGGAAATGAGTCGATTGAGTGAGATCAAAGGAAAATTAAATAAAGGGCCCGCACCGGGAGTGCAGGCTCATAGATCGCCTGGGGTTATATCCCTCGCTGGTAAGGTAGTAACGGTAGGCGAACGGGAGCTCAATGCCCGAAGTCGGGAATGTGTCCTAGTGTCGCCCCATTCCGCGAGTATCATAATGGTTGAAAAAAAGCCACCCGAACGAATGACTCCACAGAAGTACAAACTCTTAAGGTGCCGAGAGCTAGCTCCCAGGCGCCCAGACGCCCAAAACTAAGCCCGGACCGCAACGAATTCTTCAACACGAAATTCGATTCAGCTCACAAGTGAGAGCGGAACATTTTTGTACGATTCAGGGGTTACACTTAGCTCCCTCCCTACCTGCTCAGACAAGCCCAGCCTGCGCGTCGCCGAGCTTCTCGCGACATCGCCGCCGTCACCACTACATTCCGCAAAGACTCCCTTATCATGGCCTTCCGTTGATACTGGACGGCCTTGCCCCATCATGGCGTAGGTCGATTCTCAGACCTGCAGCTCTGCGAGCAAGAATGTGGAAATGTGTATCATGGACGCGTTTACGCCTTGTACAAAGAACTTAAACGTGGTTTCGATCGGAGGTCTTGCATCAGATTTCAAATCAACTCGCCCATTCGATCGAGCATCTCCGGCTCTTCGCATGCCAACTGGGAGGCTCGGAAGTATTATCCCCGTTTTTTATCCACACATTTTTCCGAATTCCTTCGCTAGTTCCCACCCACACCTTCAGCCCGCCCCCCTCTGATAAGGGTCAGATCATTCATCGTACATGCGAGGGATAGGCGGCTTATCTCGCTCTTAAGAAGCATAGGCGTCAAAGCACGAAGCTACCCAGTCCCAAAACGGAAGGGGATGGATAGCCAAGTATGTTGATCCCACTGCTCACACTTCCTCGATATGTGACGGTGGAACCAAAACACATCCCTTGGCTCCAGGCCCGGTGTACTTCAACTTGGACATATCAGCTGTGAGTTTCAACGAGCTCAAGGATTTCGAAATGGCTGATTGTGACCAAAAAGATGTGCAGGTGGTCCAGGCTGCTCTGGAGGAGCAGGGGCTGGAGTTTACAGCAGACGGACAATATATACGCTGGGGCAGCGCCAACCCGAAGCACCCCCGAAACTGGCACCCCGCTCGGAAGGCATATGACATAGGGTTGATTATCCTTCTCGAATTCTATACGTGAGTGGCTGCCATAGATCTAGCCTTCTCTCCTTGCTCTCTCTACCTTGCCTATATTCTTGTTTCCCTCTTAGGTTGGGCTTCCGGTTGTAGTAGGTTGGCAAACTAATGCTTGTTTCACTTTGATAGAACTGCAGTGAGCGCATCAGGAGTAAGTTCATGCTTCTCCCCTGTTTTACCTTTCTGAAATACTCACAATCACACAATCTTCACTGCATAAGATGTCTCATGTTTAATAGGCAAATGCAGCGAAAGATGCTCGACACCAGTTCGAAATTGGCTTGACGCTTTCCATCTTTCTTTTCGTCTCCACGTTCGTCTTCTCTACTTCTCAAGGTTCAAAGAATTGCGTGGCAGGTACTGATAGTCTGCGATCAGGTATTCCCTAGCCCAGGGCCTAGGAAACATCATTTTTCCCCCATACTCCGAGGCCTTCGGCCGCAAGAGGCTATATGTCGCCAGCACAGGCTTATATAGCATTTTCTGCGTTATGATAGCTGCTGTGCCGTCACTTGGGGCCTGCATCTCAGGGCGGGTTTTCACCGGCTTCCTCTCCGCAATTCCGACCGTCATAATCACTGGGAGTATCGAGGACATGTTTAACGCGCGAGATCGGATATGGCTAGTCTTTGTGTACAGCGTGGTGGCAAACTTGGGAGTTGCCATGGGACCCGTCATGAGTATATACATCACGACACAACTTGGATGGTCAGCCTTTTCCCCTTCCCATTTCATACGCCGACACATCCAGCAAGCACATTAGTTTCGTTTCCTGCCCGGGTATGTATAATACTTAAAACTAATCGATTGTGCTTCCCACAGGAGATGGGTGTTCTATATCGCCGCCATTGTCACGGGTTTCATGACCTTCCTGCTCTTGGCTATTCGAGAATCACGTCCTTCACTCCTTCTCGAACGGGAGGTGGAAAAGATGCGTCAGATAACCGGCGATATATCACTACAAGCGTTGAACCCAGATGAAGTCCCGAACCTCCCAACGTTCGTTCGGGAGGGTCTCATGAGACCCATTCGCCTCTTCTTTACAGAGCCCATCGTGTTTGCATGCTCTATTATGAGCGGGAGCTGCGTGGCCCTCATCTACCTCTTCACCGAGGCATTGCCCCCAATCTACGAGTCTATAGGGTTCACTCCGGACCAAGCCAGTTTACCATTCATTGCGATCGGAATAGGGTTCCTTCCCAGTATCCTAATCCGGCTGGTGGACCAACGCGTCGCCGCCCGGCGTCTCCAAAACCGTCTCCCCTTACTCCCAGAGCACAAGCTCACAGGTATCGCGATCGGAGCGCCCTTCCTTGCCATTGGGATGTGGTGGTTTGCTTGGATGATCCCACCGACCATCCACGGTATCCATTGGGTGGTGACAATCGTCCCTCTTTTCTTCGTGGGATTCGCCCTGAATGAGTTCAGCACTGTGCTGGCAGGCTACATGGCCGATAGCTACAATAGCTACGCGGCGAGTGCTTTCGCTTCCTTATCTCTAGCGCGATCATCTTTGTCAGCCATGTTTCCCCTTTTTGCTAACCAAATGTTCACTGCATTGGGGGCCAATGTGAGCATGTCGGTACTAGCAGGGCTTGCGATTGTATTTTGTCCCCTACCATTTGTCTTCAGATACTACGGGCGCCAGCTACGAGAAAGAAGCCGATTCGCCAAGTACAGCTTGCAGGTGTATGCGGAAAACACGGTTGAGATTGAGGGGTATTGATTGTCTCCATCCATTTGCCCTGCGAAGAAAGAACGGAGTATCGGGCCGTTCGTGGTGGAAGCAAGTAATCCGCCATAATTGATGACGATAACCAATGGATAGATCGAAGATGGAATCTTTCTTTCCATTATCTTTTTTTTGCCTTGTGCTGTAAATTGAGGGGGGTGTTCGAGTGGCGGTGGTGTATAGCTCATCACCATCGAGACGCCAAAGAATAATATATTTTTCTCTGCTCTTCCCTTGTTTTTATTAGCTACCTGCCAATATGGTCACGAACCAAACCTGGTCTTGGATTTTTTTTTGCTCCATTATAGCCTCGTTTTATTTCCTCTCATTGGCATATTTTATGCTTTTATCTTTGTTATTTTGCTTCGAAACACCATTATTCTGTCGTTATTCTTCATCCTCTACCATGCTGTCCCCCCTGGAGAAGAAGCTGTCGGATTATTAATGGGATGAGAAAATGCCTGGTGTTCTGGACGCTTATCTCTCTAGTGCGAGCCTTATCTGCGCACCACCTCTCCTCGCCAAGCTTTCTTGCCTCGCTCCCTCACACAAGCGGCGGGTTTATGCACCCGAAGCATAAGATGATATGGCTCGGCCCAAAGGAAGCGGAATGAGAATAGACCCTTTTATTATAATGTGCTTCGCCAAGATAGCGAAGATGCGGGGAAAAGGGTATTATCCCATGGTCGTGAGTGCTTGATGACGAGAGCATGGGGGTCATTTATGGACTAATCACATCCCTGATATGCCCCGATCGACAAGGTTACCTTCCTCTCCGGAGGGCAGGGAAGGGAAAAGCGCAAAACAGGCTGGCATTGATAAGCAGCGCTAGTTCATTTTGATGATTTTAACTGGGGAAATCCTTAAAACTGGGACGGCACCCTTTTTCGCTTCATACCCCTGTCCCATCAATGAGGCAAAAACTTAGCGAACGAGGGGAAATGGCCTGATCCGGCTCCATTTCCCGTACGCCTTAGCCCTTGTTGAGAAAGGCTAAACCAGACATCTCCCCACGGGGACCATCCGGGCTCCCTGTGATCGGGATTAGGGATGCGTCTTCCAGTCGTCGGCACGAGCTGATTTAATCCCTGTCTCCCCCCTAAGACGAAGTAGGTAGTTGCCGACACGAGAGCGCCAGAGAGCAATGATGGAGTTATCGTCTCTCGTGCGGAAACTTTCCCGCTTCTCACGTTTCTTTTGAGCCCGAGTGTGCATTAGGCCCTCAGATGGAACCCGGTTAATTCTCCGCTATCAGCCATTATTGGATGATCATGAATTGAAATTCTTGGTGTAAACATTTTTAGAAAAGTTTACTCGGGGCCCCATTAAATACCGACGCTCGTCTTCGAACAGAGCAGTTTGACACCCCCTCCTTTTCAAATAAGGGCTACTTTCCCACCCCTCATGTCTGGTCTTCATCGACCCTGGTCTGCTCTCAAATCCCTGCTCAGTATTTTCCCCGCGAGCCCCCAATAGGTCGCCCAAGGTTTACCATGGCTCAATCTGTCGATGAGAATTCACCTAAGGTCTCCGATGTTGAAAAGGAGGTCGCAGTGTTGCACGATAATCCCACAGGGCCAAAATTGGAGCAATATGACGATCCGGATGCGGGACTGAGCGACGAGGAAAGGGCCAAAATCGTGAGTCGCTTGGTTAGCTGGTGATAGCCATGTTCCGTGGAGTGCTTATGCGAGGTTATAGGACCGTGCTTTGGTGTGGAAGCTCGACTTGAAGTTGATTCCCTGGCTGAGTCTGCTTTATCTCATTTCCTTCTTGGACAGGTCGGTTATTCGAGTCCCCTGCGATTATAAGACCACTGAACTCAACTGATCCGAACTTCGGATAGAACCAATATTGGCAATGCAAAGCTCGCAGATCTTCAGGAGGATCTTAACATGTCCGATGGGCAATACAACGCCGCCCTGACTATTTTCTTTGTTTCGTATTCCGTTTTCGAGCCTTTGACAAATGTGCTCCTCAAGCGGTTGCGACCTAGTATCTTTATTCCCATTATTATGTTGTTATGGGTGAGTATCTATTCCACCTGACCCCATCACTGATGATGGACTTGATCACTCATGTGTCACCTTGTTGGATACTAGGGTGTTTGTATGATGTGCATGGGTTTTGTTCGCAACTGGTCGGGTCTTATGGCGGTTCGTAATATGTGTCCTAAAAAATAAAACGGCACTTTTTGGGGGGCCCTTCTGATAGCTTGATAGGTGCGATGGTTTCTCGGATTAACGGAAGCTGGTCTCTTCCCAGGTGTGGGATATTTCCTGTCCTGTTGGTATAAGAGATCAGAGTTCGGCGTTCGCATGGCCATATTTTTCTCCGCGGCTGCCCTCGCTGGCTCATTTGGCGGATTGCTCGCCGCTGCGATAGCATTGATGGATGAAGTGGGTGGCAAAGCTGGCTGGGAATGGATTTTTGTCCTTGAAGGTCTAGCCACCATAATCGTTGGAGTCATCTCATTCTGGATGGTCTATGATTTTCCGGATGAAGCTAGATTCCTATCCGAAGATGACCGTAAGCGTGTCCTTCGCCGCCTGGCTGAAGATCAGCAAGCAAGTGCAGAGCACGAGCAGTTCAAGATGGAATATTTCTGGAACAGTCTCAAGGACTGGAAGACGTATACTGGAATGGTTATTTACATGGGTGCTGATGGCTGCCTATATGCGTTTTCGCTTTTTGTTCCAACCATTATCAATGAACTAGTAAGTTATGCTGTTGTGCGGCTCTTCTAAACTCCAATTGCTGACCAATTTGTAGGGTTTGTTATTGATTCATACCTTGGGTGTTTGAATGTATGACTGACAACACTGTAGGGTATTCCTCGATTCGTGCGCAACTACTCAGTGTTCCTCCATATGCCGCTGCCGCCGTATTGACGGTCACGGTTGGCTTCATTGCGGACCGCACACGTCAACGGGGTATCTGTAATATGCTCACCTCCCTCTTAGGAATCACCGGGTTCGGAATGCTTCTGGGCGCCAAA
Source organism: Aspergillus diversus (assembly GCA_027569885.1). Lineage (NCBI taxonomy): Eukaryota > Fungi > Ascomycota > Eurotiomycetes > Eurotiales > Aspergillaceae > Aspergillus > Aspergillus diversus. The sequence continues at coordinate 123,534 of JAPDKZ010000058.1, forward strand.
TCGCCTGGTGCACGCTATGCGGGAACTTTCCTCGGGGCCATGGGTATTTATCCGGCAATTTCCAATACCATCTCCTGGACGAGTAACAACGTCGAAGGTGGGATTCTCCTTTCTTTCTTCCTTCCACCCAAGGGCTGTTAGATCATCGCACTGACAACCATAACTACCCACAGGTGTTTACAAACGAGGTGTCACACTAGGTTTCGTGATTGGCTGGGGTAATTTGAACGGTATCGTATCCTCCAACATCTACCGCGGTGCCGATAAACCTCGGTTCTTTCCTGGCCACGGCACCGTGATGGCGTACCTGGTGCTTTTCCTGCTTGGAGGTTCGATTGTTCAGTACATCCTTCTGCGACGAGAGAATGCAAAGCGCCGACGTGGAGAGCGCGACCACTGGGTGGAGGGACTGGATCAAAGCCAGATCGACCTTTTGGGAGATAAGAGACCGGACTTTTTATACACCCTATAAGAGACTGGGTTGTATATTCTCGGACAACAAAGGCATCACAGATAGCTGGAGTTTCTCGCAACATGACCATAGATGAAAATCTGCAATGGTGATCGAATGGGAGCAATTTTCAGTCAGTACATAGGTATAGGTAGTGGCTGGCTTCTGTGGAATAGACAATCAATCCAGTCAACTTGCCGAGAAGTTTGAACGATTTTAGCCTCTAAATTCCCAGCTCGATTTCCAGCCTAGGACCAGGCAGTCGTGGGATAGTAGAAAGAAATAAGACCCGAGCCTGCCTCCAGTCCCTGCTAGGTAGATATTGCGAATGAATACTCCAAGATAAAAAAGCGAATAGAAAAGGAACAATTTCTATCCCTCTATCTGGTACAGATTCACAATATCCTGGTCCTTCTTCGGGCCCTTAACCACATGTCGACTCGCCCAACTGACCACCTCACCAGTCTCTTCATGAACCCTGAACGCATAAGCGGTCCGATACATATCATTGATACACAAATGATTACCCCGAGCCGTAATGACCTTCGTAGCTATAGTCGACGTCGTAGTCCGAACGGGCGGAGGAACAGGCGGAGTGACAAACGTTTCTTCTTCCCCTCCCCTAGGATTTGAATCACCACCTGACCCCGACTTAGATTTAAATTCAAAGTCAAAATCGAAATCATGAAAAAGGTAATCCGCCTCATTCTCCGACCCAACCTTGACGAACCACACGCTTATCCGTCCGTTTTCGCTAAGTCGCCACATATATTTCTTTGTCCAACGGAGTCCGACGCCAAGTTTTTGGGGCATCTCGCCTTCTTCGTGGTAGATCATGTCGCGGGTGGGAGTGTTTTTATCTTCGGAAGAGGAGGGAGGTTGGGGAGGGGGTGGGAGCGTGGTGAAGGTGGCTGTTCCGCGGAGTTCACCTTGGATGTCCATGGGGTTGTCGCTTTTGAGGGTTCGGAGGAGGGTCCAGCGGCGGGTGTCGCGGGCGAGGGAGGTGAAGAGGGTGGAGAGGGATTGACGGGTCATGGTGGGTGAGGGGGTAGGTTGGGTCTTTTGTCGAAATGGATAAAGAAGGTAGATGGGAGAAGACAATTGAAGTCGGAAGATGGGAAGGAAGGAAAAGGTTGGGTGGAGTGATGAGCTCCGCGGCGAGCGTGGGGAATCGATAAATCGGCGCGGCGGTTGGCAAGGAGAGACGGCGGGGTGGGAACAAGCAGGCCTCACCCTCACCCATCTTTCCAGCCTCCTGCCAAGGAGAACACAAAACAAAGAAAAACAGTGAGATAAGTAAAAATATCTTATAACAAAACATATAGGATATAATATCTAACCAGTAAGATATTGCTCATTTGACTCATGAATTTACACTGTTGTCCGAATCTCCGCCGTCTGAAGCCTGCCACATCTCCCCGGTGAACGTAAACACACTGGGCTCTCGGAGTCTGTCATTTCACAAATTCCCAAAGAGAATTTTCTGTGTGTCATATGTATACGCGAGATCCATGTGCCAATAGTTCACTGTATCGATCTTGGAGATCATCCATGCCTCGTCGAGCGCCTTAAGCACATCGTCCGGGAGTGGGCCCTTCTCCAGATCGCCAATATTGCTCTCCAGCTGTGCCATGCTGCTAACTCCGATAATGACACCATCATTCCCATCTGGCCCCATACGTAATTTGGAGTGATGTCTGGTCCATCTCAGCGCGGTCTCAGCCATGGTGAGCCCGTGTTTTTGGACCGCCTTCTCTATTTCTTCCACAGCCTCCAGGGTGTTGTCTTTGAAATATCGCTGGCGGTAGGTTCTCCCCGTTGGACTCGTGTCACTAAACCGGCCATTTTCGGGGGTATCAGGGGTTTTATACTTTCCTGATAGCACCCCACCTGCCATGGGGTTGTAGATGACGATATCCAACCCGTAGCGTTGGCAGGCGGGGATCAGTTCTGTCTCAATAGACCTCGCTGTTGCCAGACACTTGCTTAGTATTTTATATTGATCTAAAAAGGGAACGATAGTTATCTACTTACTGATGACATTGTACATTGCCTGGTAAATGGTCGGACGAACCCAGCCTCGTGCCTGGCACACCGTAACAATCTCTGCCACCTCAAAAGCCGTATAGTTACTCAGCCCAAGCTGGTCAAATTTCCCCTGTTTGTAGAGCTTGTCCACTACCTCCAGAGTCTCTGCGAATGGTACGGAACGGTCCGGTGCGTGGAGATAGAAAATATCCACCTTATCCGTCCCTAGCTCTTTGAGGGATTCATTGAGTTTGGCTTCTACAATATCAGGTTTGTGAAAGCCAGGCTTCAGCGGATACCATTTGGTGGCGATCTTCAGACCGCGCTCCTTCCAGCCTGCCTGTGCTGTAAACGCTTCCTGTTTCCCCGCAATGTATACCCGTGCTGTATCTATCTCGGTATACCCTTGCTGCTGGAAATAATCGAGCATTCGCTTATACTCGTCGAGTGAGGTGATTCGGGCCCCGGCTGTTTCGTCAGGGCCGAAGGTCATGAGACCGAGGATGGTACGGGGCTTTGAGCTAGCCATGTGGAATAGAGTTACATATGATTCTCAGCGCTGGAGATGGGTGTACGCATGACCTGCAGAGGATGCAATGTGGGTGGAAGAAAAATGCGCAGATCGACCAGTGACGTTGGGCTCCACGATATATATACCCAATTTCCTTCAACGGCTAACCAGACTGAACACGGCTAAAATCCTCGTTTCACTCCAACTTCCAAGAGGTAAGAAAGCGCATGCACGGAAGGATCGCCCAGGGACACCGGGCTCTGACCCCAAATTATCCTGTTTCTTGTTTCGTGTGATACTCCATCTGATTTGGCTGGAAAAAGGCACTACCTCGGCTGAGTAAGAAAGAGCCATCCAACGCGCACACCGGGGGCGCCTTTTTCCAGGGGATTTGTAGCCAACCAGCGATCTGAAGGTCTTTGGGCGACATTTAAACTTCGTGTTTATGAAGGAGGGGGGGCCAAAAGTGCAATAAAACACGAGGTGCGTCAACGGTGATTTATCAGCGTGCCTTCGTCGTGGAAAGCCACCATGTGTGGAAAGGAGGGAAAGAGTTTGATTGCCGAAATGGGCTGAAGAAAGTGGATCAGTTAGGCTAGGTTTTATCAGTTTTGCGACCTGGTGAAGGTACTTGTACTTAGAAGAGACAGGATTGGTTGGCGTTGAGGACGTCTGAACTAGGATGTTTTTTTGATACCCCGCACTACTATCACGTCACTCCCTGACGAACAACATCAGAAACGGGGGCAGTCTGAGTCTCACTCCGGATCACCATGGCGGCCCAACAAGTCTACATTGATCACCTTCTCCTTCAATTCAACAAGGACCAGTTCGAGTCCCTTCCGACATTCATTTCTGATGAGTTTGCCGTGATGGACGGCGGTGTCCACACTGGTGGGTTCTCCAGATCTCCGTTAAAAGTCGGTATTAACACAATCATTGGAGTAGGAGGGCTCAGCCGAAATAAGCTCATCGTATTCGGCGATGGTACATATCTGGAGCTTTACAATTGGATTACAAAACCGGAGGACTGGAAAGAGCGGCTGCCTGGAGACTTTGCTCTCACAGCCCTAGAGCCCATCTCCGCTGAAGCCAGCCAAAAACGTATTGTCCAAGCACTGGCGGGGACACCTGGAGATGGTGGGCTAGGAGTGACATATTATCCGCCGCATGAGGGTGGTCGAAAGTCTCCACAGGGAGAGAACATCCGCTGGAAAATAGTTAAAGCAGCGTATTCCCTTTCAGATAACACTCCAGCGGAGAATTTTTATCCAAGAGGACGGCGCACAGACGCACCATTCTTCTGTCATGACCTGACTCCACGCCTTCATCGGGTCACATATGATCTGCCTTCTGTAACCAAGCATCCATCGGGTGCCACGGGAATTGCAGGAATCGAAGTTCTCGTGCCGAAAGACAGATACGACTCTTATGTAGATCTGTATAGCTCCATCGTGGGAGCAGCTCCTGAGCGGGCTTCGGTAGAAAGCGATGCGGGGAGCGCTGAATTCCGACTTTGCGCTCCTGGCGACTCTAGTTTATCTGGTTTCATCCGCATTCGACCTAGTCGTAGCGAGGCGGAGGAGACGTTTTTGCGAGAGAAGGGAATTGGCCTTTATTCCCTTACGATACGGTCGGATACTCGAGGAGATTTTTCATTTCCTATCTTTGACTTGCTTCACTGAACAATGATTTCTTATGCTCTTCACAGTGAGCCGGACATGTTTTCTCGCCCCTCTCTATGTTCTTTTTTCTTGTCTTTCGGTTTCCCCCCCTTTTCTCTCTCACCTCCGATTGTTTGATGTGGCGTTGTGGCTACGATGTGCTGGCCAGTAGATTGCAGATGGCGGGCTGGCTTGGATTAAACTTTTGCCTTCGAGTGGTGTTCTAGGTTCAAGGGGCTTCTTTTCCCCTTGTCGGAGATAGCAAAGTAGATCAGTGGCGGTGCGCGTGAGGCTGCAGCCTCGGAATCTACTCGTTGCTGCAATGATTTTTCTGGGATATACGATGTTTGTGTGGTCCATTTTAGGGACAAAATCCCATTAACGGACATGTTTGAGCAAAATTAAAAGGCATGGGGTCATTTAAGCCTCATATTCATGATATCAGCCTTACCTTCTCCGTGGCCAAGTCGGAATCGTGTCCCTGTTGAATCGTTGATGAGATCAACCTGGAACGCGAAGATCTATCGATCCTTTCGGGGACGATCCGTGGATCCTTACCCGACACAAAGGAAGGTGATTGAAGGATACGATTAAAGTTAAGTTAGTTGAACAACCACGAGCATCAACATCCGACGAAACATTCCAGGCTCGATTGGCCAGGGTCAAAATGTGTCAGGAAGAAAAAAAAAGCACAAATAAAAACGTTCAAGATGGCTTCGGACCCTGAAAGCCAGAATCGAGGTGGGACGAGAGGGCGACCCCATCGAGAAAAGGACTATCGACACCGTTGCATTGGAGATATATAATTGTTCCTTTGCCCCTTGCGACCCAAGTGAGTGGAGCCATCAGGAAGTATTTATTGGATCCAACAGGTCACTCTGACAGGGCACCGGCCACGCATCCGGCACGACGCAAGCAGATGAAAAACTTGTTGTTACTTGAACTATCGGAAGCTGGAGGGGAAAGAAGGCGAGGAGAGAAAATAAAAATAAAACCAAAAACCAAACAAATAATAATAATAAATTAAAAGAGGCTTAGATACCTGTTGCCAAGCGGTGCTGGGGCGAATCCCACGGTACCCTCAGGAGAGCCACTCGAGCCACTCCCACCACTAAGTTCTCACTCAGCACAGGGACCATGTAGGAACGGTACTAGTCCGTCAAGTTTCCCAGTTTCCCTCGCCAGAGGAAATTAAATCACCCGACTAGTCCAGGTAGCGAATGGATTGACTAACTCACGCCACGAGTGACAGGACTTTGATAACAACAATAATCACGGGAAGAATCATCAATCCCACGACGCGAGTAATAATAGCAGCTAATCAGGGCCAAGAGAGCGTTTGAGCGGGGTTTGGAGCGGGCGAGAAGGGGATGAAAGTTCAAGGTTGAAACTAAGGAAATTGGATCAATTTGATCGATCGGCCGGTGTTTTTCTCCCGGAGGCCGCAAGCGGGCAAATCACTGTCTCAAACTTATCATCTCTCTTTTTCCCCTAGTGCCCAGGTCCAGTGTCAGTTTCAGTTCCAGTGCCAACCAAACGCCAGCCTCAGGTCCGGGAGGTCAGCCACGACTGGCTTGGGACTTTTCTCGCTCTTTTCTTCCATCTGCTTGTCTTTCGTTAAATTAAAAAATTCCATCCCCCCGCCTCTCTTTCTCTTCCACACTCTCGTCCAGCCAGATAATGGTGGGTTGGTGACAAGTGACCGACTCTTGCTGCCCCCCGACGGTCTCCACAGCCAATCTTCCCCAGAGTCGCCTGTCATGGTATTTTGGTCCTGGCCGTGGAAGGCCGGGAGCAGTTTTGCTGCTGCCCCTGGGACGCGATCACCATTTTTATCAGCCTTGATCTGTCTTGCAATCGCGCTGTCCACCCCCGTCACCGCCCAGAATAACCCCTCTCTCCTCCCTTCCGCTGCTTCCGAGTCCTTTCCCGCCTGCGGGCTAACCTGCTCGCTCCTCAACGAAGCTGCTACGGGTTGCTTGCCTCCGGCGGCCCCCGTTACCAACCGAGCGACCTATGTCTCCTGCTTTTGTTCCTCAGCCTACTTAAGCCCCTTCAAGACGTCACCAGATGGGACCTGTGACGACACTTGTACTGTCGAGTCCGATCGCACCGAGTTGCAGACATGGTATATCGACTTTTGCAACTCCGGGGGCGCGACTGGTACCTCCGATTCAAACACGTCGGACGACCAAGGCAATACTGGCGACAGTACCAACAGCAACGACCCGTCGACAAGCTCCTCCGCTGCTGCACCCTCGGGGACCCCCGACCCAGTTCCGCAATCCTGGTGAGCGCCTTTTCTGTCCCTTGTCTCTCCTGGTTTGGGAGCACTCTACTAACATTTTCCAGGTGGGACGGCCATTATAAGTGGGTGATCATGATCATCGTGTTAGCCGTTGGTTTCACCGGCATCGCGCTCCTGGGTCTTTGGCTCAAGCGCCGCCACGATGCCAAATACCCCAATCTTTACCATGGTGCCGGCGGTGCCAGCGATAGCAGGATTTTCAACCGTCCCAATGACGCCAGCCCGGTACCCGGAGCCATCGCGCCCATGACCTCCCGTCGACACGACGCCAATACGTTATCTATCGCTAGTAGTTCTCGGACCGACGTTATGGTCCCTAAGACCCGACCAGGACCCGCGCCCTCACGGCTGCAAAAGTCCGCTCCGGGCCCCGGAATAGATGATATTGAGATCCGAGAAGTTCCACGATGAGCATCCCTCTTGACCATTCTATCGCCTGTGGATCTAGGGATTCAAAAGCGTTGGAGGACAAACAAACAAACAACCAAAAAAAAAAAGACTTGAGTCTTTGGCATGCACTATGACGGTTTTGGCCTGGCTTCGTAATCGACGAATGCTTCTGGTGCTGTTGAATGTCCCCGGCTAATCTTGCATATATGTGGCGTTCGTGTTCGTGGTCACTTTTCGTTTGGAATATTCTCCCATTTCTTTTTTCCATTACTAGTACAGTTTATTTGTGTGCATCGAGTCTACTGGATGTCTGTCTATACGTTTTCACTTTGGTCATGTCTTTATTTTGATCGAATATAGTAATTTTCTCCCTCTCTCCCTTATTCCTTTATTTCCTTTTTGGCATTGTTCGACTTTGTTTTGACGTATGATTGGTACGAGATAGAAATGAACAACAAAGACAGGCTTATTGCTGTTATTATAGTATAGTACATGTTTGTTGTCTTTAATAGTACTTTGAAACCAATCACATAATTTACAAGAATGTTATATAGTGGTTATCAGGAATCTTCGGCTCGCTGAGAGAACAATAAAGGGAGATCAACAAGCCAAGATTGGCAAGAAGCAGTGGAACATAATACAAAGACAAATCCAAAAGAAAGGGAAGAAGGGGGGGGACTTGACAATCAAGAAACAGTAATGCTCACGACTTTAATATCCTGCTCTGGCTTTTCCTTGTGTGTTTTCGCATTCTCGATTTTATGCACCACATCTAGGCCCTGCACCGCCCGGCCAAAGACAGTATGCTTGCCATCCAGCCACGGAGTCTTCTCCGTCGTGATGAAAAACTGGCTTCCATTCGTGTTGGGACCCGCGTTCGCCATGGACAATGTATATGCCTTATCGTGTTTTAGACTAGAGAACTCGTCCTCGAATTCGCCGCCCCAGATCGACTCGCCGCCGGTGCCATCCCCGAGCGGATCTCCACCCTGGATCATGAACTTGCGGATGACGCGATGGAAGATCGTGTTATTGTAGTAGCCGTTGCGGGCATGCGTGACGAAGTTCTCGACTGCCTTGGGCGCTGCGGACGGGTAGAGGCGGAGATGGATATCACCCATGGTCGTGTGCAGGACAGCGGAGGTGCCGAGTTCGTTTGACTTTGTGGCGGCTGCTTCGCGGCCCGTGGCGGACTCCCTGGGCCGTTCGTTCTGGACGTCACGCGTGGGCTTGGAGATTTCGGTTTCATTGGTGAAGAGGTAGAAGCGGACTTTGGCGAAGCCGGTGGTGGCGAGGATGGGATCCCGCTCTTCGGCTTCCTGGAGGAGAGGATTGGAGCTGGCGGCCATCGAGACGGTCATGACGCCTTTCTTCTGGGGTTGGCCTTGGTATATGGCGAGGTTGAGGGCGCGGAAGGGTTCGTCTTTGCCGTAGACGCGGACCACACGATTGGTGTAGGTGTTGATACATTTGATGCCGTAGAGTGAACCGTAGAGGATGAAGTGGCCCGACTCGTCAAAGATGACGTTGACCTTGGGGCATGTGACGGGGTTTTCAATCTCTCGTTCGACAGCGATCCGGCGGCCAAATTCGAGCGGTTCGAGTTGATGGGTCGCTGTACCAGCTTGTTGCATGTCTGTGATGGTGGATAGGGATTCGTCGTACTTGCGGTACAGTTTCCCGGTAGCGAAATCGTATATACGGATCTGGCGGTCGGGGAAGGAAACGGTCGCGAATTGTTGGCCGGACGGAGAGATTGTGATGGACACAGGGGTTGATTTGGACTTCTTGAACTCGAAGAGATTGGTCGATGACTTCAGCTCAAACACATTGTCCGGCTTTTCAAACGATCCGTCTCCTGCTCTCCAGTACTCCACCATCCCGGACTCGTCGGCTGAGACTACACAATCGTAGGCGTTGTTGAATGCGATCGCAGATACTGGGCTTCGGTGGATGGACTTGAGCGTGTGTAGGGGACTTGGGTTTTCGCCACGTCCGTCGAATATCTGGATCGTATTGGTCTCTTCGTCGGTCACTGCAAGGAGTGGTAGTGAGGCACCTCGCGGGTGCACCCAGCAGATGCACTTGGGAGTATATTCAAGAGTGAGCATCGCTAGTAGGTCTGCAACGGTGGGTTAGTTCCTCGGGCCGCTCAGTTTACGGACATGGCCTCGAAAAGCTTACCAAAAGTGATCACGTCGAAGATTTTGACCGTCTTGTCCGCTCCTGTTGTCGCGAAACTCCTCCCGTCTGCACTGACGCTCACATTTTTGATCTCGGTCGTGTGAGCACGAAACTCCTTGACAAACTCGACCCCGACAGCCATCTTTTTCCAAAACTTGACGACGCCATCAATAGACGATGTAATGAGGAAATCCGTATGCGGGGTGACCGTCACGAAGGACAATTGGTCTTTGTGCATGAGCGACTTGGAATAACGAGGCGACACAGGTAGCGCATTTACGTAGACCTTCTCGAAGGGGAGCTTTCTTCGCTTTTTCTTGGGCGCATCTGCGGAGGGAAGGGCTGGACCGAAGTCATCGTCGGATGAGGACTCATTGCCTAAGTGAATCTTTGTCAATTTCCTGATTCAAGCTGTCCCGAAACGTTCTCATGGGGACGCACCGTTTTCCTCGTCGGCATCCACCGCTGAGTGAGGGCGTTTATTGGAAGCAAGCTTCGACTGTTCCTCTTCGCTCGTCATTCTGAGGCCCAATTAATTTGTTTCGTCTTCTTCAAACAAGTCGATATTATTAAAAAAGGAAGGGGCTCAGCGTTGAGTTCTAATCCTCTCACGGAGCGGCTGCAGCATGGGCATCTCTCGCGGCGGGCGGTCTGAGGAGCTCGGGCCACATCGCGAACTTTTCTGGCTGTCCCGCATCAGTCCAAGTATTGTGGGAGTTCCTCCGCCAGTTCTTCAGTGCCTTCCCCCCTGAGCTACCCAGCTTTCCACTTCCACGATAGCTTTTCTTTCTATCACCGGATTTCATAATGGTGAGATGGAATAATTTACAATAGCTTTCGCTTTTTTGTCTTGTACTGATTGAGTGTAGGCGTCCTTCGCCAATCCCACGCAAATCTTCGCCGAAGATGTCATCGAAGAGAAAGGAGAGAACGCCCGTCTGTCCGCTTTCGTCGGTGCTATCGCGGTCGGAGATCTGGTTAAGAGCACATTAGGTCCCAAGGGCATGGACAAAATCTTGCAGTCAGCGTACGTGGGTTGATGGGTTGGATAATATGAAGCGGGGTTGTTGCCACGATGAGCCGCACACTGATTGGGAATCTAGGTCAACGGGCGAAATCCTTGTTACGAATGACGGTGCTACCATCCTAAAAGCGATTGCCCTCGATAACGCCGCCGCAAAAGTACTCGTGAACATCTCCAAAGTCCAGGATGACGAAGTCGGCGACGGCACAACCTCCGTTACCGTGTTGGCAGCAGAGCTACTACGGGAGGCCGAGAAGTTGGTGAACCGCAAAATCCACCCCCAGACGATTATCGATGGATACCGTATAGCTAGCCGGGCCGCCCTGGATGCCCTCGCCGGCGTTGCTGTCGACCGAAGCGAGGACAAGGAGAAATTCAGGAAAGATCTCCACTCCATCGCACGTACCACCCTCAGCTCCAAGGTCCTGGCTCAGGACCGCGAGCACTTCGCTACCCTTGCCTGTGACGCCGTTCTCCGACTTCGAGGCTCAACCGACCTGAGCCACATCCAGATCATCAAGAAGGCCGGTGGGAAGCTCAGTGATTCCTATCTGGATGAGGGATTCATTCTCGACAAGAAGATCGGAGTTAACCAGCCCAAGCGCTTGGAGAATGCCAAGATCCTGGTCGCTAACACGGCTATGGACACGGATAAGGTCAAGATTTTCGGTGCCCGCGTGAAGGTTGAGTCGACCGGCAAGCTGGCAGAACTCGAGAAGGCGGAGCGTGAGAAGATGAAGGCCAAGGTTGATCGGATCAAGGCTCATGGCATCAACTGCTTCGTGAACCGTCAACTTATTTACAACTGGCCCGAACAGCTTTTCACCGAGGCCGGAATTATGTCCATTGAGCACGCAGATTTCGATGGTGTTGAACGACTGGCATTGGTCACCGGTGGAGAGATTGCCTCGACTTTCGACCATCCCGATCAGGTGAAGCTGGGTCACTGTGACGTGATCGAGGAGGTCATTATTGGTGAAGATACACTCATTAAGTTCTCGGGCGTGGCTGCAGGCCAGGCCTGCACGATTGTGCTACGTGGTGCTACGGAACAGCTTCTTGATGAAGCGGAGCGCTCTCTCCACGACGCTTTGGCCGTGCTATCCCAAACCGTCAAGGACCCCCGAGTTACCCTGGGTGGTGGCTGTGCAGAGATGGTCATGTCCAAGGCTGTCGAGCAGGTAGCCCAGAATACCACCGGCAAGAAGCAGTTGGCTGTCGACTCATTTGCACACGCCCTAAAGCAACTCCCCACTATCCTGGCCGACAATGCAGGTCTGGATTCGAGTGACCTAGTTACTCGCCTACGACAGGCCATCAACAACGGGATGACTAGTTCTGGATTAGACCTCCTTACCCCTGGCGGTGGTATCGCCGATATGAGAGAGTTGGGTGTTGTGGAGAGCTATAAGCTGAAGAAGGCTGTGGTTTCCTCCGCATCGGAGGCGGCAGAGGTGAGATCTTTACCCTTACTATTAACGTGCTGGCCAGAGTTTCGAGACTAATGTTTTACGCTTTTCTCTCTCTTCATTATAGCTCCTCCTGCGTGTTGATAACATTATACGTGCTGCTCCCCGTCGACGCGACCGAGTCTAAGCGTTAGCTATAGAGGTGAAGCTGTGGAAAGGTATCTTGAAGATCGACCGGCGTACTGCTGGCTGCGTGTGGATAACAAGCTCTGTATGGAGCGTAATTACCATGTTATAGATCCAACTTTTGATGAGATAAAAAGCAATTGACGAATAATCCCTCTGCCGAAAATTCCATTGTTTGAATATTATCCGAGTATTTGGCGGTAATAGAGCCCAATGCAGGCCATCATCATAGCGTATCTGAAGGATTACATGTTAAAATGAGATAATATTTCAAAACTATAGAGATCTACGGGTAGATATGCAGTCAGATAGCAAGAGAATATATCGTTTGTTTTCAAGGCCAAGGCCGAACCCCCCAGGACTTGACGACGACCAAGCCTCGACATATGTTGGTGCACACAGAGAACCATCGCCCGTATCACTCCCTCCATTGCTCCCAACCAGAGATACCCCATCATTGCATAAAATACTCAAAGACCAAGTGCCCGCCGGGATTTTCCCCCCACCTGTTGATCTCCCTTCAAAATTAGCGACTGAGTTGGATGTGTGTTGAAATGCCACCTCTCCCTCAGGTAACAGAAGATCAAATAGTGGCTAGAAAACTTCACCACCGAGCCAGATGCGTCTGACTAGACTTACAAAAATGCCGTGAAAACCATTTAATTTTTTGAGGGTGCGATACCAACCAGGTTGAGGATGGTTACTGTCGGCAAGAAGGGGATGATCAGAGTCATTACACAGCCCAAGGACACCTAGCGCACGTGGGATCGATGTTACCGCATGCTGGGTAAGACATCGTATCGATTTACATCAACTAAATATATTTGAAGTCTTTGGGGAGGGTGTTGGGTAAACACGTCTAGCTAACTTACTACCACGATCATGCTCCATTTAGATCGATAATGGCCGCCATTGTTCCCAGGAAAAGATCCACAATATGGTTGCGGCTAGGATCTCGCTTAGGTAGGATAGTGGACGGGAACTGGTCCACTCGGTGCCCCATCCATGCTTGACAACTTGATCCCTTCGCTCCTTCAGGACCGGACTATTGGATTCTTTGTTGGGTCAGGAGCCCCGGCAGCGCAAAATTCAGACTCAGAACAAGGGCGGGCCGGTCGCTTGCAGCTTGTCAGCCTCACACTGCAGTAGTGGGACTTGTTTTTGAGCATCTTGGAAGCAGATACTCCAATCATGATTTTAGTCTTGAGAGAGCGGGCTCAGCAGCTGAGGAGAGGGGTTCAAACAAGGAAACTCTTGTCCTTTCAGAAGCAAGTATTTACCCTGCACATCCTGAGCCAAGGAGGATTCACATATTGGGCACTTTCGGAGTTGACGGTCTATGGCCGTCTTTTTTCTGGCTGACGAGGTATGTTAAGAGGCGAGTTGGTACATATTCGCCATGATAAACTTCGTTTATTTCCAATATTTCACCCATAGCTCTCGACATGTCCACCCGAGGCAACGAGAAGAGTAAACTTCGCTGTGAAGGCAATAATGGCACCACACTGGCTACTGACAAGGGGAATACTCTCCACCATACGCGAATGTCCCCCAAACTAAAACTCAACATCTGTATCCAAGCCACGGGGTCTAGAGGCGACATCCAGCCATTCGTCGCCCTCGGGCAGGGCCTCAAAAAGGCCGGCCACCGCGTTCGCCTCACCACCCACTCCATCTTCGAAGACTTTGTTACTGGCGCGGGGCTCGAGTTCTACCCCGTCAACCTAGATGCTAAACTGCTTGTCATTCAGATGGCCCAGAACCCGGGATTTATTACCGACCTAGAGTCCATTGGCAAGATCGACGGCATAGAGCGCATGATGGGCGATATGATAGATAACTGCTGGGATTCATGTATCGCGGACGACCCGATTACGAAGAGGCCATTCGTCGCAGATGCAATCGTCGCCAATCCACTGAGCATGGGACATGTACATTGCGCCCAAATTATGGGAGGGATACCAATTCATCTTGTGTTTCCCGGATCATATTCCCGGACGAAGGCCCTTCCGCATTCTTTGGCCAAGAGGGTCAGTTTCAACCCGGGGATGGGGGATTATGTGTCCTATATTGTCATGCAGTGGTTTGCGTGGATAGGGTATGTTTGCTTAGCTTAGCGCCGTCGAATCCTGGACATTTCTTTCCGGTAACTGACTCGAGGTGGTGAAATCTGTAGCTTTGGAAAAGTTGTCAACCAATTCCGTGCTAAACACGGAATGGATCCAGTGCCAATAACAGAGGGGCCGGGGCTTCATGATAAATTGATGCTCCCGTTCACGTTCTGCTGGTCGCCTTCTTTCGTTCCTCGGCCATCAGATTGGGGATCCCATATAGGTGAGTATCTGGTGACACCATGACAACCAGACGGAGGAATACTGAAATTGCAGGTAGAGGTCTCTGGATTCCTGGAGAGAGAGCCGCCGTCGTACACGCCCGACCCCAGCCTTCTAGAATTTCTCAAGGCTGGACCTCGTCCCGTTTACATAGGCTTCGGCAGTATGATCGTCAAGGACTCTCAAAAGCTGGCAGATGTTATCCTGCAGACCGTTAAACGGACGGGTATTCGAGCCATTATTTCTCGGGGCTGGTCCCAGATCCCAGGGACCACGAACGAAATGGTCTATTTCATTGAGGACTGCCCTCACGAATGGCTTTTTCAGCAAGTCAGCGCGGTCGTTCATCACGGTGGCGCTGGAACAACAGCATGTGGACTGCGGCATGGCCGACCGACCGCTATCGTGTCCTTTTTGGGAGAGTATGTGTAAATCTTTTCAATTAACACTTTCCTGGGCTAATGCAATGTAGCCAGCGATTCTGGGGGCATTTCGTGGCTAAAGCTGGGGCGGGACCGAGGTGGATCGAGTTTCTGGAACTCAACTCTGAAAATCTTGCAGATTCTATTCAATTCTGTCTTATGGACACAACCAAAGCCGCAGCAGAGGAAATTGGAATGAGTATGCAGAAGGAGAACGGCGTGGAAAAGGCTGTTGAACACATCCATCGAACTTTCCCTCTGGGTCGAATGCGCTGTGACATTTTGCCCGATCAGCCTGCCGTGTGGAGTTATTCGAAGAGCTCATCGACCTTACATCTTTCCAAGGCTGCAGCTCAAATATTAATCGATAATAAGCGGATAGTAGCCGAGAATCTTAGTCTGTGAGTTTTTTTTCACCCTTTTTTTCTTAGGATTGGAAGGTGGACTGATAAGATAAACGCAGGTACAATGTCAACCCAATTGTTATCAGAAAATCCCCCTGGGGCCGCATGGTTAGCGGTATCAAGTCAACCACCAAAAAGCTCTTGACTTGTAGCTTCAGGAGCCACGCCTCGGAGGAGAAAGAAAACAAGCCAGTGTCCAAGAGCCAGAGGCTTGTCATCGACGCCAAATTGAGGGAGGGAGAATACTTGGTTGGGACAGACGAAATCACTGAGGTAGACAGGGCCTTGGTCTTGGAAACCTTTGAAAGGCTTACTTGTGGGTGAATAAGATGATATGCCATAACTAGGTGTGAAGTGGTGATTCGGACACCCATCGCTCCTCCTTAGCCAAGACAAGCATGAGTGCTCTTCCTCTTGGAAAAAGTATAGATACTAACGTTTAGCCTACATATTGGCAACTAACCTACTCCCGGAAAACAGTTTGTCATTTATGATTCCAATGTATTTTAGAGTATCACATGCTCGTCAAACCTATTTCGTTCACCATTCACTTTTCTAAGTGTTTAGATTGTCTCCAACCCGCAGCTTAATCTCTAAACGCCCACCCTGCTAGATATATACATACCTATTCATCTAAATAGCATAGCAATTGGTACTGTACGAGCTAACATCATTGTCCGCGCCCACTTCATTGAAGTTGACAAACTGGTTGCGACAGAAAGGCCCGACGTTAAGAGGGTTGGCACAGCCAGGGCTATCGTACAGAGTGATGCAGCAACGGGTGGTACCCGCTGAGTTGTCGGAGTAATACCGCATAGAGGAGATCTTCTGGTTCAATGGGTCGACATTCGAGAAGCACCTGTACCCGGTGCCTCCAGGGCCAGAGTTGGTGATAGAGGGACCCTGCTCATTCTGGAGCTGGTAGAAGTAGACACGCCAGGCGGAGGTGGCGGGGATCAGGGCCAAAGCAGCAGTGAGAGCGATGAATTTCATTTTGAACTGGATTGGTGTTTGTTAGGAATTGGTTTTTTTTTTTTGATTCTGGGCGTACACACCTTAGTATATGCACCACTAAATATAAACGGTAACGAGGATGAGGGATGATGGTTTTCAATCTGCGGCCTGGTTTGAGTATTGGATACGGAAGAGGACTGTTTGATTGATTAACTCTTACCTCTGTGAATTGGAACGAAGCTGGGTTGTTGATATCTCAATTGGGAGGAAAGCCATGGTGCTTTTATACCTTTTCTTTTGTGTCTCTGTATATACTTCCAATTCGAGCAATAGATGAAGACTTCCAAGACCTCCGCCAGCACATGGTACATTATGCCATTTTCATTGGTCAAATAAGCGACTTCCTCCTTCTGCACGATGTATAAGCAGACCCTCGTATTCTTCAATCAAGATAGATTAAATTTCGCAGTTTCGCACCTCTTTCGACCGCCGAGGAAGCCCTATTTTTCATCCCAACACTTGAATGTCGATACTGGTTGGCTGGTATGCAAGATCTAGCTTGAGGTTACATTTTTTTTTTCTATGTAGCATATGGTCTGGAGATGCCTCGATCGGTGGTGTTCCTGGCCCTGGACGGGACCCTTGGGAGTGTGGAGATTGATCTAGACCTCGTATTCAAACGAACCTGGCAGTTGAGCACTGATCCTGGGTTTGGGGTATGGCCTGCACGTGCCGATTTCTTTTCTTTAGCGTGTGAAGGGTGCTAGACGAATCGTCATGGACATCTTTTATGGGACGAGAATTCGAGTCCGAGGAGAATGATGATAAATGCTCCCTATCGGCAGTGGCTGAGCCGTGTGGTTTGGCACGCCTCTTTCCCACTTTACGACTCGGAACGAAACAAAAGAGGTAGCAACCAGCAGGGTTTGGAATGCCAGTTTCAATCGATTGGGGATTGGAGGTCAGGAAGGATCCTAAATTCAGGCGTGAGGCAGGCATCCTTTGATGAATCATCCCTCTCAATGGAAAGACTCAGTGGGTATCAGGTGACATTTTTTGAACCTCAGTCCACAGACAAGTTACGCTATAGGTAGCACCGCCTGAGACGTGAGCTACAAAAGCGCAACAGAGACGTCAAGTTCACATACTCGACTGGGCGACAATTGGCCCGAGAGCCACATCAGCCTGATCTGTTTTATGATGAGATGACCATGAATTGTCCCGTCCTTTCTCCTTCCCCCGCTCGTGCTAGGCTCAGCTGATTTTTAACTCCGGAAATTATTAGGCTTATATTTTTGGTTGACAAAGTTGTCGCTGATCAAATCCATTGAGTGATTGCCCCGGATGGAGGGCTCTGGATGGAAGGCTCCGATAGTATATAATATACAAGACTGATTTTCTAGGACGATTGCTTTTTGTGGTGGAATGGTATAGCCGAAGGACTTAATTAATGAAAACATGAGGAAACAAAATATATGGAAATACTTAGAGTTGATCATGAATCTCTTTCCCATCGTGTTTCTCCCTCCCCCGCTGGAACACAACATTGCCGATGTCGTCTTGGCTTCAGATCCCCTCCACACACTAAAGATGCGGAGGAGGAGAAAAAGCCAATAACAAATCCTGCAGGTACGGCCTCGGGTTGAGCTCGGGCGAAATCAGAGCGAGAGATCCCCCGCCTGAATAATTGCGGTCGCGGCGAAATGAGTGAAGATCCGGCTAAATTTCCGTCAAATGGCATCATTATTGGTGGGCGAATGGCAATGCAATTCTCCGTCCAGCACTTTAATCACGGTGTGAAGCTGCACCGAGAACAATCCGCAAAAAAAGATGAAAACAAAAGCTGGGGGTTTCCCTTTGTTGTTCCATCTTTTTCTTTCCCCAATTTCTTAATATCTTATCTCAATCCGGTGAGACACGGCGACAGTGCGTGTATGCAATCAGAATGAGACGATTACTGCCTTTATGGCTCTCCATCGGGGCCTTGGTCGACCAGGCTATCGCATTGCCATCTTCAGGGGGCCCGTCGGATACGGTCAAGGTGCGCTGGGTGGGTGACGCGCCGGAGTCGATTGCTGGAACAACATTTGGACTTCCTTGGCCACAGGGAAAGTACCATTTCAACGAAACCGAGTTCACAATTTCCGGACAGTCGAGTGGGAAGATCCCGCTTCAATCCTGGGTGACAGGCTACTGGCGTGATGGATCGATAAAATGGACTGGACACGCCATTCCGTCCCTGGATACTGTTGACGAGGAATATCGGGTTGTCGCGGCATCTTCCTCCCGTGGCCCTCGCTCTCACAACCCCTCCGCGGGCTTGACGGTGAAGGATACCGCAGACCAGGTCACGGTAAACACGGGCAAAATCACTGTGTCCTTCCCAAAAGAGGGCAGCAGTGTTGTTGGATCAGTCAAAACTGCGGGTGGGAAAGTGGTTGGCGAGAACGGGAAATTGATTCTCCATACTCAGTCCGGAGTTGCGGAAGATGTTGCTTCTCGAACGGATGCATCCATTGAATACCTTAACTTCGAAAGCAACATTGAGGAAGTCTCCGTGAGCAAGGAGAACGCTGCCCGTGCTCTTGTCACTGTTCGAGGCAAGCACCAACTCACCAGCGCTGGCAGCCATGACGAATGGCTCTCCTTTGTCCTGCGATTCTACCTTTATGCCAATTCCGACGCCATCAGGCTTGTCCACAGTCTTATATTTGACGGAAAACCAGCGTCAGACTTCATATCGGGCGTGGGGCTGCAGTTGCAGGTACCACTCGAAGACGAGGAGCTGTATAACCGCCACGTTAGGATCCCTGGAGTTGACGGAGGTTTTCTTCACGAAGCCGTCCAGGGAATCACTGGCCTACGTCGCGACCCCGGCGAAGAAGTGCGATCAGCTCAATACGAGGGGCAGGAAACTCCCGACATCAGCACATGGGATGAGCGAGTGTCTTCTCGGATGCAGTGGATCCCCGCCTGGAACGACTACAAACTGAGTCAGCTATCCCCCGACGGATTCACGATTAAGAAACGGACTAAGCCTGGCCAGGGGTGGATCAATATCCCAGGTGGCACACGATCGGGGGGGCTCGCATACTTGGGCGGTGCTAATACGGGAGGACTGGCTGTAGGCTTGCGCGATTTCTGGAAGAAATACCCCACGGGATTAGATATTTCCAGCGCAGGGGCTGACAAAGGCCAAATCACCCTTTGGCTATATAGCCCAGAGGCAGCACCGTTGGACCTTCGCCCGTTCCACGATGGCATGGGCCAAGATACCTACGAGAAGCAACTGGACGCCTTGGAAATCACGTACGAAGACTATGAGCCCGGTTTCAACACGCCGTATGGAATTGCCCGCACCAACGAGATCTTCCTCTACGCGTTTGATCAAACACCATCTAGCGACGACCTGGCCGCGCGGAGCAAGAGCATGAACGAGCCCCCCGTGCTGTCTGCGACGTCCGAATACATTCACAAAACCAAAGCCATCGGGTCCTACTGGGCACTCCCGGACACCTCCAACGACAAGTCTGCAACAATCGAAAACCACCTCGACTTCCTAGTCAAATACTACGAGGGCCAGGTGGAATCGCGCCGCTGGTACGGATTCCTCGACTACGGTGACTTCATGCACTCGTATGACGAGGATCGCCACATGTGGCGCTACGATGTCGGTGGGTACGCATGGGATAACTCGGAGCTTTCCCCAGATCTGTTCTTCTGGCAATACTTCCTCCACACTGGGAGGGCAGATGTCTACCGTCTGGCAGAGGCCTTGACCCGACACACCGGTGAGGTGGACGTGTACCACATTGGCGACTGGAAGGGTCTTGGAACGCGTCACGGCGTGCAGCATTTCGCCGACAGTGCGAAGCAGGCCCGCATCGCCCAGCCGCAGTACCGCAAGTACTTTTACTACCTCTCGGGTGGCGACGAGCGCGTCGGTGAGATCCTCGAAGAGACTCTTGATGCCGACAAGACGTACGGCATTCTCGACCCGCAACGGAAGGTTCGCACTGACGGCTGGACGCCTAGCCCCGGCCAACGGGCATCTGTGGGCTTGGGCACAGACTGGTCTGGATTGGCAGCCGGTTGGTTGATCGAGTGGGAGCGGCGCGGACCTCGCTGGCAGGAAGCCCTGCACAAATTAACGGGGACGGCGACCGGAATCGCTAATATGAAGAACGGCTTCGTTACCGGTTCGGGTCTATATGCTATCACCAATGCCACGCTGGCCCCTCCTCCTTCAGACCCCGATAACAAGGGCCTGGTGGCCATATCCCACCTCGACGCCGTGTTCGGTTTGCCCGAGGTGGTCTCTGAGCTGCTCGAGTATTGGGGTGATGAGGCGCCGGAAGGCTTCAGGAGCGCCTGGATGGATTACTGCTACTACTATGGGGCATCTGCGGAGGAGCAGAAGGCGCGTTATGGCAAGGCCTTCAGTGGTATTAGTCTACTCCAAGGCCACTCGCGTTTGACGGCGTACTGGGCACAGCAGCGAGATAACGCGACAGTAGCTCAGCGAGCTTGGGAGGAGTTCTACGGCGACGACGAGGGGTTTGCGGTTGATGCGCCCTGGAATAAAACA
This sequence comes from Aspergillus diversus, assembly GCA_027569885.1. Classification (NCBI taxonomy): domain Eukaryota; kingdom Fungi; phylum Ascomycota; class Eurotiomycetes; order Eurotiales; family Aspergillaceae; genus Aspergillus; species Aspergillus diversus. Next base: position 144,390 of record JAPDKZ010000058.1, read on the forward strand.
GTGATTGACGGAAGTAACGTCCTCATCCCGGTGGAGGAGGCATCGTGGGTGTCCACAAATGCCCTGGCACAGTATGGGTTGGCTGCTATCCAGAATCTGGCGATGATCGGCGAGACAGTCGTGGATTCCCCTGTGGGAAAGTAGTATATATATATATATATCATCAAATATATGCTTTACTTTCATGTCAGTGCGTGCTTCACTCGTAGAGGCGGGTAGATTGGAGATTCCCATTCCAAGCCAACTTTATGCCATCAGGCGACCACGCCAGATTCACGGCCAATAGGGACAGGCTGTAGCGTCATCACAGAGTGGCTTAGAGAGGATTTAGATCCCGGTACAACCAGCCATGAATGGGTTCTCGCTTCTGTGAGTGAGGACAGGGAAGCCAGGTGGATTCAACCCGTTGCTGACTATGTGACCTCGTCTCCCTCACAGCTGATGCCTGTTCCCCAACAGCATGCCTTAAGGCCACCCGTGGGCACAACCGATGACGTTGGTAGCTGGTCCATTTCCCTTTTCGTAACGCTACAAGTGCGCTGTCATAGAAACTTAGTTTTCCTACAGGATTGCCCCTCTTTTCTCCTCAAACGCGACCGGGGGGGCGAGGGTGACATGCATGGGTAGCTTTCGGCTAACCGGCGATCAGTGCGAAATGCTGGCGTTAGCTGCTCTAATCACTGCGAACTAATGCGTGTGACAGCTGCGACGACTGTGATGGCCGCGGGAAAACATTGGATACATGAGTCAGACTCAGACACGATGGGTATGTGCGGCGGGCGCAGCATGACTAGATATCTTGGCCCAGAAGAAGGTAAATTGTTTAAGTCTGGGCGTCTCCCGCGTCCTGTGTTGGATATTAACCCACTCTGTTTCTTTATCTAAATGAATAGAGGCCCTGACCGGCGTTTGCCATACCACCCCTTAATTTGATCATGACTATCGAGAACGGATACGATGCGCTTGTGGTGGGAACAGGATTCGGGGGTATCTACCAGCTTTATCAACTAGTTCAGCTGGGGTTGTCTGTGAAAGCAATTGACAAAGCCGGTGGCCCTGGAGGAACATGGTACTGGAACAGGTACCCCGGCGCTAAAAGCGACTCGGAGGCATTCATCTATCGCTTCTCATGGGACCTCGAAGACTTGCGGACACAAAAATGGCCGAATCGTTATGTGAGCCAGCCGGAAGTTCTTGCATATTTGGAACATGTCGTCGACCGCCACGATCTTCGCAAATATATGCAGTTCGACACAGAGCTGCTGAGTGCGGAGTACGATGAGACCGTAAATGTTTGGCGGGCTGAGACCACCCAAGGATCTTACACTGCCCGCTACTTGGTCACGGCTTTGGGACTCCTTAGTAATGAGAATTGGCCAAATATTCCCCAAAGAACTCGGTTTAATGGCGACATCTTTCACACTAGCGGTATTCCCGCGGGGTATAGCTTCAAAGACAAGAGAGTTGGTGTTATCGGAAGCGGCTCCACAGGGGTCCAGATTATCACGGCGCTTGGGCCTGAAGTAAAACACCTGACCTGCTTCCAACGGCGCCCTCAATATGTTGTTCCATGCGGGGACGGGCCGGTCACGAAGGAGTATCGCGACAATATTAATCAGAACTACGAAAAGATATGGGATCAAGCGCGGGAAAGCTTTGCGGCGATGGGATTCAAAGAAGCCACGATCTCTGCTCTGCAGGTATCCGACACGGAGAGGGAGGACATTTACCAAAAAGCCTGGGATCACGGAAATGGGTTTTATTTCATGTTCGGAACGTTCGGCGACATCGCGACCAATGAAGATGTCAACCATACTGCGACGGAGTTCATCCGGAAGAAGATTGAACAAATTGTAAAGGACCCTGTCAAGGCCCAGAAGCTAAAGCCTACCGAGCTCTATGGGCGCCGGCCTCTCTGTAATTCGGGGTATTATGAGACCTTCAACCGGGACAATGTGGAACTTGTTGACGCCAAGGCAGCCCCGATCGTGGAGTTCACACCGGAAGGTATCCGGACCGCAGATGGTATCGAATATGAATTCGATGTTGTGGTGTGCGCCACGGGATTTAATGCCGTGGATGGCAGCTATGCCAAGCTAAATATCCGCGGCCGTCAGGGGAAGTCCATGAAAGATCAGTGGAGCGGTGACCCATCTGCCTACATGGGTTGCGCTGTTTCAGGGTTCCCAAATCTCTTTCTGGTTACCGGGCCTAAATCACCTTTCGCCAACGTCCCAGCGGCGATTGAGGCTATGGTTGAGCTGATCTCGGGTCTGATTGCCCGGGCCGAAAAACTACGCAGAATTGGTAACACTAGTCAAACAGTCGTCGTGGAGACGACCGACAGCGCCGAGGAAGAATGGCGCGAAGTCTGCAGTAGATTCGTGCCCACGGTATTTACCAAGTGTGAAAGCTGGTTCTGGGGGACGAATATAGAAGGAAAGGATAGAGCCAACCCGTTTTACTGGGGTGGACTAGGGGGCTTCAGGGAGTGCGTCAGACAGGAGATCAAAAACGATTACCAGGGGTTTAAGCCTTTTGTTCAGTAAGAATCCTCATCTGCCTTTTTGATGTTGAGGGCCCTGCATTCGGTGAGAACGGGAGGGGGTGAGGTGGAGAGAGATGACTCATCCCCTTTCAACTGTCCCGGCTTGGTGTGCTGTGGTGTGCTGTCCAGGGTGTGAAAATATGTTTATTCTGTTTGTTTTTGTATTGTGGAAGGTTCTCTTGGGGAGCAAATGAAAGATCCCTTGATCTTCAGTTTTATTTGCGCTGGTAAAGCTGATCGGTGTGCTCCTCACTGGCCGTGGGCGGGCCTTGATGGGGTTGCCCTGCTCAAATTCCCGCTATGCTTCCACCATCTGCAATTCCATATATTTGCTAATACCTGTGGATTGAAGACTTCTTATTGGGGACTTTATTGACCGTGACTGGTCGCTTGTATGTTGAAGTATTTCGTGGTAGTTAGTGGCAGTTAAGCATTGACGCCAAGCACGCTTAGGACGCCGCTAAACCTTCAATTTGGAAGAAGGGATATTTGGCGGAAGTCCTGCGAAAAGGCTATTTATTATTCATCAGGGCGGTTGTGGACTCGTGGAGGGTGCGGAATTCGGATGGCTGAAAAGAGGAACACAAGCGAGATTCAAGTTCTACCAGGAGAGTCAAAGACCCTTTCCCCCTATTTTTGGCACCTGTTTTCTGTGGTGCCTGGACCCTGGTTGCACTTTCCTTCCGGGGACCTTTTTTTGGATTTTTTCTTTTTTTTTCCCCTCCCGGGCCCACTTTCATGACGGCGGGTCGATCATTATTGGGTCTTCCGGACTCTTCCCTCCTCAGATCCAGTTGCGGCGTGGATGAGCGGGTCATGGCGGCCCTTTCCTACGTAACCCTGCGCCGTCACAGTGGTCCGCACCGTAAGGCTTGGGCTTTTTCCCTTGCCCACGATTTCCGCCTAAGGCCCGACGGATCATGGCTTGTCGTAGTCGCCCAAGTTGGATTGAGCTTAGGGCTTTGTAATGGACCCTCTGATCGACGAGTTGAGAATAATGATGATTAAAGTTCTGACCCCTACGTCACACACAATGCACACAGATACAAACTTCGCCAGCTCGGAGTTCCAGCAGTGTCATTATGTAACCCTGACCCAAAGTCCCGAGTTCCATTTCTTGCATTTCTTTTTCGGGGAGCAAGAAGAAAAGGAACCCAGGGAACCGTGGACGCTGTCATCTGCCTGTCACTCCCCTGGCCTGCTGCTGACTCCTCGACTCGCTCTCTTTCATTGCTCCCCCTCTCCTCCTCCTCCTCCTCCTCCTCCTCCTCCACTTATACCAGTACCATCGCTCGTTCTCGTCTGTTTCCCCCAGGATTCTTCAAACTCCAGAGTACTTTCTTGATAGTCTTTTTTCTACTACATTCTCTTCGTCCCCCTACACGTTTTTATATTTGGCATGGTTAAGTAATCGCTGAGAATCGCACATCTCAGTAACACAACTCCCTGCCCACTCCTCTACGGTCGCTACTTATTCAACAAGGCCTCCCTTCTTCTTTCGTTTATTGAAACTTCGACTGCTCAGTTTGGGCAACGCCCTTCGAAAAAACTGACCCGTTGACTCATTCGCCCCACACGACATTCTCACAATTCTTATAATGGTGTTATTGCGGTGGTTGTGGGGAGCAAGCTTGGCTGTTTCTCTTGCCGGCCAGGGAACGGTCACTGCGATCGAACTAAACATTGACGATGAAAGTAAGTGGTGGCTCTGTATCTGTTATCACTCTGGTACCGGACGTCGTGCTGTGTTGACCTCTATTTGTGGCAGATTCTATAAAAAATGCCGCTGCAACTGCGGCATACAACATGATGAGTTATTATCACGGTAACGAGACCGGGCAAGTTCCCGGAAAACTTTCCGACACATGGTGGGAAGGTGGTGCCATGTTCATGACTTTGATTCAATATTGGTACTGGACGGGCGATACATCATACAACGATGTTCTCACCGAAGGCATGCTCTGGCAAAAGGGCAATGATGATTTTTTCCCGAGTAACTACAGCACCTACCTTGGCAATGATGATCAGGTTTTTTGGGGGCTTGCGGCCATGACCGCCGCGGAACTGAATTTTCCGGAGGAAGACGGACAGCCGTCGTGGCTCTCATTGGCACAGGGGGTTTTCAATACCCAAGTCCCCCGTTGGGATATGACTACTTGTCAGGGTGGCCTCCGGTGGCAGATCTACCCTTACCAGGCAGGGTATACGACCAAGAATGCCATCTCCAATGGTGGTCTATTTCAGCTCGCGGCGCGACTCGGCCGTTACACAAATAACGAAACGTATATCGAATGGGCGGAGAAGATATGGGACTGGAGTGCGACAACTCCGCTGCTGAAAACGTCGGATTGGACCATTGCGGACACCACCAATATGGATACTCAATGTACGGACCATGGCGATATCCAGTGGACCTATAACTATGGAACGTATCTAAGCGGAGCAGCGTATATGTATAATCTGGTAAGGCTAACCTCCCCACCATATACCATTGCAGAGACTGAACTGACCGCGAATAGACCAATGGTGGTGACAAGTGGAAGAAGGGGATTGATGGTTATCTCCAGACAACCTTCAGAGAGTTCTTCCCTTCGGAATTCGGTGGCCAGGTGATGTCGGAGGTATCCTGCGAGCCAAACATGAGCTGTGATCGCAACCAAGACACCTTCAAAGGGTTTCTCTCTTCGTGGTTGACCTTCATGACAACCATTGTGCCCTACACTAGCGGCGAAATTCTCCCAAAGATTCAACAATCCGCACTGGCAGCGGCGAAACAGTGTTCAGGTGGAAATTCTGGCACCGAGTGTGGGCGCCGCTGGCACCAGGCCACGTGGGATGGATCTGCATCGCTGGAGTCAGATATGAGTGCTCTGAGTGTATTTTCGTCAACGATGATCTCACTCAAGCAGGGCTCCGAGCCTCTGACGTCTGAAACCGGTGGCACGAGTAAAAGCAATCCAAATGCCGGCGCAGGCGCCAAGGCAGTGCCGAATCAACAACGTGATATCACTGCTGGCGATCGCGCGGGTGCCTCCATTTTAACCGTGCTCTTCGTGGGTGGTTGGTTATCGGGCGTTACCTGGATGATCTATGGTAATTAGAAATCTAGTTATGATAGTTTTTTGTTTATCAAAATTGTTGTGGTGTATATAGAGCGCGTTTGTTCAAGATTCTTGCTTGTGGATGGGTTTATAAAGGGAACACCCCCATTCCCCGTGGAATTTTTCTCTGGGTTCTTTGAGATCGGACTGTTGTACTTCAATTATATGAGCTTACGAGGGATTTGGGCGCCTTGAGGAGTTCTGGATTTTGTGAATGGCGTGATGATAGAGAGGTTTTTTTTTTTTTTTTTTTTTTTTTTGCTGTGTTAGTTTTAGGGGTGTGGATAACATGAATGAGAATTGAGGAGATGTGATAAGAAAGAAAATAAAGGATGGGAGACAACAAAGCAGTTGCCCCCGCAATTGAGTCACTGGGAGAGAACTTTCTTGATGAATCCACTAGAATAGCATGTATCAGAAGGGGACTAGGATTCTGCAGGACCAGATTTAAAACTAGAGGGATCGACAGAGGAGAGCTAGAAGAAGGTTGAAGCTGGGATAGCCTTTGGTAACCGAGGGAGCTGCGTCGGCGGTGAAACGCGTGGGTTCCGCGTTCGGCGCAGGCGTCAACGACTTCGTTGTTATTCCCTCCCCCACCAGAGTCACTGAGGCAGCAGGCCGTTGCGCCAATTCTCCCTGTTCCTTTCCTAGTGTTACTACTTTCTGTTCCGCTGGGTGGATTATTATCTCTACTCCCTGTGCTTTGCGCCTCGTCTTGTCATTTCTGACAGATCAATTTTCTTTCCTTTTTTCCCGTTTTTACGCTGAAGGGAAACCACGTCTCTCCACCTCTCGAGCCTTCTTCTCTTCTTCGACCACTCCCCATAGATCATGTTTATTCTTTCTATCTTCGCTCAGACGAACCCATAGCTCGTTGCGACGTCAATTCCCGAACTTCCAAGATGGTTTTCTTACGCCTAACGGTGAAGGTCTATCCACCAGATCCCATAGACCAGCCCCAACCTCCCAGCTCGTTCCGTAGCTTTTTCCCTGGTGGCCGCGACCGCGATGACCCAAGTCGAAAGTCCTCCAATGTCGCTGCTGGGGAGCCAGTCAACTTTCTTATCGCTGTCGATGACCCAGAGGATGTGACAATGGGTGGCCTAGCGGGGATGATCCAAGACAAATGGAAGAAGCTCAGGCCAAAGCTGGGGTGAGTGTGGTCCCTGCATTTCTTTCTTCCTTTTTCACCTTTCGCGAGAATTATGAGGACGATGGCACGGTGAGAATATATGGTAGCATTGTGTAACGGCGACTAACACTGGTGATCGTTTTAGCCCTCTGGACATCAAAAGACTCGTCGATGATGAGCACGACGCCGATGATCTTGATGCCGACATGACACTCGCGGAGGTTTTCGTGGACAATGGAAAGGCTCGTGTAGACGGCCGTGACCAGCGGGGAACTGTTCGCGTAATCCAGAACCGCGCCGATATCGACCCCCACAGCCCCGTACGATATAACTCCGTAACCCAGGACTGGGAGGCCGCCTGGGAAAACTTCGAGCGGATCAAGAAGGAAAAGATGGAGGAAAATCTTTTGCGCAAACTTCCCGATATTTCCGAGGAGCCGCGTCGGCGTTCGGCCTCGCGAGCGTCCCTCATCACAGAGGTCGAGAGCTCGTGGTCCGAGCATTTCCCTTTGGCTTCTGTCGAAAAAGACGAAATACCCCGATCCGCCTCTCAGATACGGTTGAAGTCCCCGTTCCTTGGCGATTCCCGCCAGTCGAGGCGCATGGAAAGTCAAGAGCTAGGGGATTCACCTCCACCCTTGCGTACCGTCACTCCGAAGGGTGGACCCTCAGCTCCCAAACGTGGTTCCATGCAGAGCCAGGGGTCTATCGGTCAGTCTACGACCAGCGAAATTCACGAGTCTGATTCTCCCGCACTCCAGCTAGAGCGCGAAAGCCAGTCAACTGCAAGCCCCCAGAAAACGCTGCCACCAACTACGGATAAATCTAGACCCGGATCGCCGGAAGAGATCACCGAGAGTGAGTCCGAAAGTGAGTCCGAAGGTGAGTCCGAGGAAGAGTCCGATGACCGCGACAAGGATAGTTCGCGAGATGCAGCAGGGCCTGATAAAGATGGTGATATTGTCATGCATGGTGAGGATAAGACAAAAGACAACCAAAGTTCTTTACCCCCGATTAAAGAGACCTCGAACTCCTCGTCGCAGAAGAACTCTTCCGGCGCCAACACGCACGAAACCGGGTCGCGGAAGAGGAAGAACAGCCTAGAAAGCTTGGAGCCTAATAAGGAACCTCGCCTGGCCGAGAAAGGCAGGGCTTCAACTCCCATTGCCCTTAAGACCAACGAGAAACCCAGTACCCCGAAGTCTGGGGAGACATTGAGAGTTAGCCCAAGACGTGAAAGAACCCCGTCGTTTTCCCGAGCTAGCCGGCGTCTCAGCTTCTCTAGTCCAGCTGAACCTCAACACGGTCTGGGAATGGGCATCACAAAGAGTCCACCGAAAAAGCAGCCAGTGATAATGGATCTGTCTCTGGATTCCGCCCAATCTGGCGACGATATCCCAACCAGCACACCTTTCATCCCCAGCAGCGCACCCACTGAACGCCGGGGCTCAATCTCCCGAAATATTTCCACCCCAAAGAACCTCCACACCCCCGCCGAGAAAGTTAAGAATCTCCACTCTGCCCTGCGCAAGGATGCTACAGTAGAAAGATCTTCAGAGCGCCGGTCCGTCTCGTTCGCCGATTACGGTGAAGACGAGGATCTTCTCATCACAGGCTCTGCTCCTGCACCTCCAAAGCCAAAAGCCCGAAGCACCGCAAAGTCGCCTAAGGTTACGCCAACTGCCCGAACTGGATCCGAGAAGAGATTGTCGAGTGGAGGCACCGTAAACTATCCCGCTGGTGTTTCCGAGGAGAGGATCAAGCAGATCGAGCGAGAGGCTGAGGAGAAGCTCCAACGACAGAACCTAGAGCGGACTGAATTTGAAGATAAGATCAAAGCCGCTCAGGAACGGAAAGCAGACCCAGGGTACATACACAAACTACAACTGGCATTCGAGGCATGGAATAAACTTCTCAAAGCAGAGAAAAGTGGACGACAGGCAGACAAAAATAACGTTTCGAAATATAGAACCGAGCTCAACCGGCAGAAGAAGGAGCTTGAGAAGCTCGAGGCTTCTATGGGTAAGGGTACTCTACAGGTGCAACAAGGGAAAAAGCCGCAGCCGCAGCCAGCCCACGGGAACGAAAAGCCTAAGTCGAACCCAACCCCCGTTGCCCCAACAAGCAACGGCGTCGAGATTCTCCCAGTCACGCAGGTCACGCCATGGAAACCGATTAACAGTGACAACAAGACCCCTAATTCAACCGATATTACAAAATCCACAGCCCCAGCCCCGAACGGGACAACAAACCGGGCGGCGGCGCAACGCAAGTCCACGCCCAAGACGCCCGCCGTAACTAAACAAGCGACTGCCGCCCGGTCCCGGTCCCCAATTGCGTCAAAGTCCATAACTGGTCAATCGCAAAGCTCCAACGGATCGGACGACTTGGAGCTACCCGCTATGGGATCAGTGCAAAGACCTAGGCGCGCGAGTAGTGTTGCCGCCGCAACCACTCCGAAGAAACTCGTTCAAGTATCTTCCTCCTCGTCTTCTTCATCATCTTCTTCCGGGAGCGAATATGAAACCTCTTCCAGCGAGGATGGCGACACATCATCGGGTTCTGAAGACGAGAGCACCAAGCCGAAGTCCTCCACTCAACCCACCCCCTCTAAGAAAGCAAACGGACCCTCCCGACAGACAAACACCCCTAAACAGTCAACTCCGTCCTCCCAACCACGCTCAGCGTCTCAGCCGTGGAATTTCCCAGCTCCTCGGACTCAAAACGACCGCATTGGGCTAAAGGTGCTCCTCGAGCAACAGAAAGCGCAGCCACCCCCTCCTCGCCCAGCTAATGTGCCCCCACGGAGGAATGTATTTTCGCCCCCAGATACTGACTCAGATGAAACGGAGAGTTCGAGCAGTAGCAGCGACGATAGTGATGATAGTGATAATGATAACGAGAAGAAGAGCGAGAAGGCAGCGACTGAGGATGGAGACAGTGAAAATGAAGGAGATATCATGTCAAGTGGGCAGGTGAGGAAGTTGAGAAACCCAAGGCGGATATAGCACATCAGAAACAAGCCTTTTTCTCTCCGTTTTTAATTTTTGGCACGCCCGATTTCGCGGTGTTGTCTTGGAATTGTCTCAGTCTTGAATGTCGTGTTACGCGAGTTCAAACGGGGTTCGGTATTTCATTCATGTAACTACTACTATTTACCTACTTCTAGGATGTATTCTAGGAAATCAATCAGTGGCAAAGACGTCCGATCAATCAGGAAGCTCTTGTCTTTTGACGATCTATTTCTCCATCCCTGCCTTGTTCCAAATCGACCATGAGGTTTCATGCCCACTCAAGGCACCTCGATGGCGCTGTCGACCTGTGCTCCATTCTCGCCTTCCACCCATCCAGCAGGCGGCGCACCCACAACAAGATTCCACCCCAGCTTCTCCTCCACTTTCCCAGCCTGGATCCCCTTCAGAGTCTGCAACAACTTCACACAAACCTCCCCTCCACTTGCCTCCTCCCCACCACATTCATAGGTGAACTTATCCCCGGACGACCGTCTCGTAATACTCCGAATCGGCACCAAGGCCGCCGCCGTCCCAGCCGCCAGCACCTCATCAAACTGCCCCAACTCCTCATACGGAACCCGCCTCTTCTCAACCTTCCACCCGAACCACCGCTGCCCAATCTCTAGCACCGAAGCCGCCGTCACCGAATCAATCACATTCGGACTATCCGGCTGCACCAGCGTCACCTGCCCATCCTCTCCCTTCTTTACCGCAATCATCGCCGACGTCGAGAACTCATCAATCTCCGAACGCGTCCGACTATCCAAATGCAACGTGATCCCGAACCCCTCCGCATGGGCACGCGCACTATGCCTCAACACAGGGGCATAGTTCCCCCCAACCTTCGCGGACCCGGTCCCCTCCGGCGCGGAACGATCAAAGTCCTCCAAAATCAGCGCATCGACCGCATGCACACCATGGTAAACACCCGTTGGCATCACAAAGACAACAAACGTATACTCTTCGGGTGGTGTGAGACCCAGTTGCGCACTAGATCCGAAAAGGAGGGGCCGGACGTACATGGCAGCTCCGGTGTCGTGGGGGGGTACGAACTCGGCGTTTGCGGCGACGGCGAGCTCGACGCTCTGTAGGAAGATGGAGTCGGGAACTGGCGGGACGGATATGAATTCGGCGGAGCGGCGGAGGCGGGCGGCGTTGCGGTCCGGGCGGAAAATGGTGATTTGGCCGTTGGCGTGGCGGAAGGCTTTGAGGCCTTCGTAGGCTTGTTGGCCGTAGTTGAGGCCCGGGGCCATGCCGTGGATGGGGAGGTAGGGGGAGCGCACGAAGGTGGGGGAGGTCCATTCGCCGGTGCGGCGGGAGAAGTGGCATTCGACATGGCCGTTTACTAAATTGTATGGTTAGTTTGTGTGGCTATCCAAGGGTTTTTGCGGTGTAACGTGTCTTTTCTCTCTCGGCCCGCCTCTATATGAAGGTCTGGGCTGGTGGAGGATTAGCAGGAGGGGTATGGTACCTTCGCGGACTTGGAAACCCACATTGCTCCAGTCAATGGTGCTGACGGGGGGTGGAGGGAAATTAGGTGCCATTCCGGTGGATTATATGAGGAAGAGATGATGAATTGGACGATGACTCAAGATAGGCCGAGGAGATGAGAGGAAGATGAACAAGAAGATGCGGGGTTGGGAGTCAAGCGGAAGGATTCGCGCGCCTTTTTATACGGCTGACGTCAGGACATTCCAGACCTCCCAGTTACCTCAAGTGACTCACCATAGGGTAAGAGGATAATTTCCGTGCAATTCGGAGGAGAAATAAATAAGCTGATCATCTGCAAAGGACCTTTTTAAGCGGGATTAATTGATCGTCCGCTGGGTCCTCCGCGCCCTTAACTTGACATCACAAACTACCTAAAAAAAGCCTTAGTTCGGACTGTGAGAGCCAACAATGCTTAATTTTCCCCCTGTTCCTCTACTTCCCTCTCATCACTATCTTTAATTCCAACATAAAAGGCACAGTAAATAAAAGCATCGAGCTGTTAGTAACCCAACTATGAACCAAACAGAAAAATTTTTTTTAAGTTCTCCGGTGCCGCATTGGGTCCATCAAGCCTATAGAAGATGGGGGCCTTAATGTTTCCCCCTTTCATTTCTTTTGGCGCGCCGGAGCTCAGTTAAATTGTGGCCGGTTGGTACTACATTTCACACCCATCAAAAGCAAGTTGGTTGTCAAAGAAGTCATCTTTATTTGCGCTAAGAACCGGTGGGCACTACTAGTGCCTATATGGGTTTATGTTGGCTATACAGTCAACATAATTGACTAATCGCGGCTCAACAATTATAAACATTCTACCCATAAGCTGCATTCAAAAACTTTGGAGGATGTTCTAGTGCCAGAGAAGATAATGCAAATATTCACTATAAGTCATCGGAACAAAATACAACAAACAAACTGACAAAAGCAAAGCCTCGCAGAAGAGCAATATCGAAAATATCATGGCACGAAATGGACGGATTCATGGCCGTGGTTTGGATGGGAACATTTTCTCTTTCTTCCCTTCAAGTTCAGCCTTCTGTCTTCCCAATTTTCTACCAGTCCTAGCCCAGTCACGGGCTTTCTCTTGGTGGTCGTGTTTCGCTTTAGGCGAGTCGTAGCCATACGGATATTTGTGGTCAAAGCCACTACGTCCAAAAGAAACTCTAAGGTAATAATGAGCATATAGAACATGGTGGGGCCTAAAAAGAATTGGTCAAGACTCACTCGTTGGCCGCAGCTCTGGTGGCCTGCGCCATTTTGATGCCATCCTCTAAAAACTTCTCCATTTCATGATGAGGGATTTTGTTTTTACCGGTTGACAAGGGATTGACCTTTGTGTATTCAGCCCTTTTTCTAGGGAAGGCATCCTCGTTCCTTTTATACTGCTGGTACTCCGCTTCCACTCGGGGTGGGTACGGCTGCGGAACCTTCTTATAGGGATTCGGCATTTTGGGCTGGATCGTATGAGAATAGGATGAAGAACGCCCAACTTCAGATTTCTGGAAGTTAGGGCCGTAGTAGCTCTGTTCCCTGGGCCTAGTCCCATCCGAGCCCCTTCTGTCCGAGATGACTCTCCGATTGTTTGGATCAGCATCCCATCTCTGGATATTCTCGTGACTCATCCTATATTCAAAGCAAAGAGAATGGAAGAAAAAAGATCATTAAAAAGAGGAAGCAGCGCACGGAAACAGCGAGGAGTGAGGCCGCTGATTGTAAAACAAGAAGAAAAACGAGAGGTTAGAGGATATGCTTAACTCAAACACACTGAAACTTCTTCAATAGGGAACGGGAAAGTGATAGACAAATATTATGACATGCTGAGCGACGGGGAAAAGACTCGCTTTTATCTTGGGGATCAAGATGATTTAGGGCCATTGGGATTAGTATCTATTCTATGAAGCAGAAAGGCGGCTCTATTCTTAGACGTAGACTATACCCACCAGAGATGCCGCGCGCGTGTAGCCCAAGAAAGATTAGAAACCGCTGGTGTTTGGGGGACGGCCTCGGGGTCCCTGGTTGATTGGCGAGCAGGCAGCCTTTGCTCATAGGATATTATTTTGAAGCATTCTGAAGTGCATCAATCTATATTCAAACATCAATTGGACGGGAAGTTAGTCTGAGTGCCTGGAAACCAACAATAACCGCCAATCATTGAGGAAAAATTCGCTCCTGGGCGCTTAGGAGCGACCCGGTCGTGCAGCTGTAGTATGGTTGATCTTATCTTTGGCCCTCAAGAGATAATTTGAAGGATTCCTCCAAGCACTGGCCTATAATTAGATCTCCGTCGGATAATGGGCTAGGATGAAAACTGAGATGTTGAATGCAGATATCAAAGATATTTGATGGGAGATCGTGCTGCGCACGATCTCCCATCAAGGATACCTCGCCAAGTCCATTTTCACTAGCTTTGGTGCATCTTCGGAATTGGTTGGTTGGCAGAGACAAGAGTTTTCCATGTGATGGCATGCACCGCAGGGGAAAAATATTGGCCCGGGGTTTTAAGCGCCAGGTGTCAACCGCCTGGGTTGATTCAAAGTGCGCGAAGAAGGAGAAAGAGGGAATGAAAGGAATAAATTTAAAAGACGGCAAGCTCAGCCCAGGCTGCGACCTCCCAACTGTCTTACCCCTCAACACCAACTCTGCCTCCCCGGAAATCCCACTCACCCATCATGGTAGGCCCCTCTCATCCCCGAGATAGAAAATATGGATATTTACCATACTTCAGGATAAACCCACCTTGGAAGGTTTACCTGTGGAGATGCGAATACAAATTCTTTTACATGTCTCAGACCTGGATTCCCTCCGCTCATTAGTCCTTTCGTCACCTTCGTATCACCAGGCGTATCTTCTTGTCCGCCAGAAAGCACTCCAAAATGTACTAGAAGCAAAGTATGACGGCTTGGTCGAGATCAAGGAGGCGCTTGCTGCTGTCCGCTCGAAAGGACTTCATGCAGGCATACCATCCAACCGTGAAAAGGTCGTCGCCCTTTTAGATGCCAGACGCCGCAGTGAAGAGATCCGCCTTTTAGCCTCATCGACGGTAACAACAAGAACTACCCCCGCCCCAGATGAGCCGACTGATGTCGCGGAAGTCCTAGAGCTACTTCAACTGCACTCCATAGCTATCTTCTTTCTGGATGATTATTGCATGACCCTCTCCTGTCCAGATTGGATGGACTCAGATAAATGGAACTTCGAAGTTCTTCCTCTGGAATTGTCAAGGACAGAGAAGCTACGCTTTCTCCGCGCGTTCTACCGGTTTCAAACCTACTGCAATATTTTCGGGGCTCCAGAAAATCCGGTTGACAGTGAAAATTCTCGTCCCTATCTCTACTGGAGCGAAATATTCAGTGAGGAAGACGCATGGCGCATGTTTTTCGGGACATTGTCCCCATGGGAAGTAGAAGAATTCGGCTGTTTCTGGAAGTACTGTTATGACAGGAATGGCGAGCGCTATCAAGAAGTTGCAGAGGATCTCCTACAGTACGAGGGAGAAACAATGGGGAGTCTCCCAAAACACCTGGGTACTCTTCCAAGCTGCTCCGTACTTGATTGTGGTGATCTTTCGCATCAAGATGTAGCCGTTCGAGAGGCATTGGCCTCTCTAGGTCCAACCTTCCTCTTCAAGCTTCTTCGGGAACAAGACTACATGGCTCGCCGTAACCTAGTGCTTGCTAATGGAGCGTCACTTACCGGTTGTTACCCAGATTGCTCGCCGCGGAAAGAGTCAGAGCAACTACCCCTACTTTTCCCTGCAGACCAGTTCAACTGTGGTCCAGACCTGGCCAAACATTATAGGGTGTTGGCCGAACTGCCAGATGCCGAGAGGCCGAATTATGCCTGGGACCGGATTTGGCTCCAAGATATGGACGATTACTATGATGATATTTATGGTGAGATGTTTGTAGCGGGTCACGGGGGGAAGCGCTGGGAATGGGGGTACGCATTTTGGGATCGCGACAGGTTAATTGCGTGGAATGCACCATTAACATTCGTCGAAACTGATAATCCATGGTAATTCGTCTCTTTCACACGCAGAGACTCACTCCCCACATATCTAACTTGGATCAACGTAGCGGATGGTTAAACCATGGTTCATGGATTAGTTAGGGTTTAATATTTCCCCATCTATAATGATCTTAATCAATTAAATTTTGAAGGTGATGCTTCTAGTAAATGAATCGAACGATAATAAAATTATAGATTGGGTATCTTTTGGCCGTAACTGTGGCCCGGTCTTTGGCTATGAAAAAGCAATAAAAGCATTAAAATCACCACTCCGTGCTAGGAAAAAAAAATTGTGTCGTAGAATGAATGTCGCTAGAATGATTCCTCGTTTCATCAAGTTTGCACCCGTTTCGATGGGTTTCGCGGTGAATAATCCTCACCCTCATAGATTTCCATCAAGCAGTCCGCACCTCGTGAGGGCGGGCCATAGTCCGACGACGAGGGCACCGTGCTAAACCCGCCCTCCCCACTGCCCGAAGACCCTCCACTAGCAATCTGCACCAGACGCCCGAGCACGGCGTACTCAAGCTTCAGCTTGATGCTGTACGCGACCGGCTTGAACATGACCTGGATGGCATAGTACCCGGCATACTGGATACCCACGACCACGAAATCAAGCACGAGAACGATGACGTTGATGATCAGCAGCTGGGCGAGGATGCGATGATGGGCGCGTTCTGGGCGGAGTCGAAGCATTTTACTAGTTTCCCACAGGTAGACGCCGGAAATGACTACTTCCTGGAGACAGAAGCCGACGAGCTGGATACGCTCCATCACGTTGTATCCGGAGGCGAAGGGCTCTGGGTGGGGGGATACTGCACCATATAGGAGAACGGTGATGGGGACATGAAAGAGAAAGGCGTCGACGAGGATGAGGCCTAGGAGGCCTCGTAGGATACGGGGGTGTTGCAGTACCAGGTGGAGGCGGGACCAGAGAACGAGGGAATGGCCGGTGACCGTGCCACACCACCCGATGATAATGAGCGTGACGGACGCATAAGGGGAGATATCTGGGCAGAAGAAGAGCAGGAGGAATCCAAGGGCGTGGGGGATTAGGCTGGCAGAGGTACATAGGAGGCACCAGAAGTAGCAGCTTCCACGGCGTTTAAAGGTGGAGAGGCAGAGTATGAGCAATTCAAGGGCGTTGTAGAAAACGAGAGCTCCAAAGGCCGCGAGGACTTGAGCCTGGACCGGGTCGCCGTCGATGCCAGGCAGGACCAGTCTGTCATGTTCGGACGACATGAGCGTCGTGGTCGGACATTGCTTGATGGGTGAGGGTGGAGGGGAACGAGGGTTAAAGGTCGATGGAGTGAGGGAGAATTTGGACCACGAGCATCAGGATCGGATCAAGATGCATCACATCGACGAATATTTAAGCATGGAGGTGGTAGGATCTCTCGAAAAAGTTTGACCGATCATTGCGGGATATGACACGTCCCACAGATCTACAGTTTATTGAATCTAGCCACAGCTACCCGCCAACCAAAACCTTCAATTCTGCGTGAAGGAATGGTCTAAGCGGCCGATCCGATGAACCCCATCCACTTGTTCAAGCCCTCATTCCGGAACTGGACCAGGCCTTCGGAGAGCGAAAAACGTGAATAGAGGCGACGGCCGGAACAGCCCCGTTCTGGTGAGCCGTCATTCCTCGATCCCTCCCACCATCCCTTGCGTGGAAGGATCAAAGGGGGATGGATCTTAAAGGATCAAAACAGGGCGACGGAAGGGGGGATGTAAGTACTGTCCAGGAGAAATAGGAGTGGTCTTTTCAGAGAGCCATTTCACTGCAAAGATTCTTTGACCAAAAAAAAACAAAAACAATAATAATGAGGATGATCAAGGTTGAGCACAAGCATGGGGGTTTCCGTGACAGTGTTTCCATCACAGCGGTACTTTTTTCCGCTCGTGTTTATGGAGAAGTAATTTGTCAAAACTCAAGCAGGTGGACTGGAATGGCCGATGAAAGTCGCCCATTGGACGCTTGAGAGAAGGGTAAAGGAAAGTTAATTCAGTTTGCCGGATGCGATCGTCCAATCCGGCAATAATAGCCCAAGAAAGACCGAACGTGACCAATTTAGGTTTCGGTGAGAACAGTGTTGAATATTAAAGACCCTTGAGGCCTTCGAGAAACAGGCGAGCTAATGTTGATTTTAGATGTAGTTGCAGTAAATATCAGTTCTCTCAGTCCATCGGGGTGCTGTTTGGTTCCTGACGTCAGAGAATGGCGGGCATTTCCGATCTTCCGATCGATCGCAAGGAGAATGATGTCGATGCATGATCTCCGATCGCGATTCCTGCAAATAAAAGGGTCAAAGGATGCCCCGTTTACCTTATCTCTGTCCAGCGCTGCGCCAACTTTCCGTCGTATTATCCTCTACCCCCAGAACCGCGAGTCGCCTGTTCATTATGCCACCACAGAAACGAAAGTCGTCGAATCGCACAACCGGACAGGACGGGTCCCCCAATGGAGCCACCCCTGCCAAAAAACGCAGTCGACGCGATGAATCTCAGTACCATCCGAACGCACAACAGGCGGAGGACTTTGGAATTGTTCTCCGCGAGTTTTATCCCCCTGAAATGAGTAACGAGCGGTGCGAAGCATACAATAATGGGAGCCTGGAACGGCCCATTGAAACCCTGCAGAAGGCGTATTCCGAGACTGTTGAGGAAAGGAAGGCAATTCAGTCCAATCTTGCTGTTGTACACTGGTTTAAATCCGATTTACGATTGCACGACAACAGGGGGTTGCAAATGGCGTATCAAGTGGCTCAAAAACATCAGATCCCCCTTATCTGCCTGTATATCCTTTCCCCAGAAGATCTCACGGCCCATTTGTGCAGCCCAGCTCAAGTTGATTTCACGCTCCAGACACTTGACCAGTTGAAGCGTGATCTCAGCGAACTAGACATTCCCCTATATATGGAAACGGTGGAGAAACGCAAGAATATTCCGAATCGCATTCTGGATCTATGCCAGCAGTGGGGGGCGAATCACCTGTTTGCGAATATCGAGTACGAGGTCGACGAGTTACGTCGCGAGGCAAAACTAGTGCGTATGTGTATAGAGAACGGAGTGAAGTTTGAAGCGGTCCACGACGCTTGCGCTGTCACCCCAGGCGCCCTGTCCAGTCAGCAGGGAAAGCAGTACGCAGTGTATACTCCGTGGTACAAATCCTGGGTGGCATTTCTCCACGACAACCCGGAATACTTGGAGATTATCGGCGAGCCTGGGTCGAATGCGGGCGATGCTCGTAAGGACTTTGCGGAGCTATTTGACTGCCAGGTACCCACAGCCCCAGCGAACAAGCAACTTTCCGAGGAGAAGGCAGCCCATCTACGTCAGCTGTACCCGGCAGGCGAACATGAGGCTCTGTCTCGATTGGAGGCCTTCATTGAGGAGAAGGCAACAGCATACGCCGAGTCGAGAAATATGGTCGCTAGTGATAGCACATCGATACTTAGTCCTTATTTCGCGGTAGGGGTGCTGAGTGCACGAACTGCGATCGTCCAGGCGCGGAAAGCGAACAAAAACCAGCTATCACGCAACGATCCTGGTCATGTCACCTGGATCAGCGAGGTGGCCTGGCGCGACTTCTACAAGCATGTCCTCGTCCACTGGCCTTTCATCTGGTACGTGACCCAGCCGCACGTGAGCGAGCGAATTTCTCTCCCTCTAGTTATACATTATGATTATAACTAACACATACTCCCAACACTCACAGCATGAACAAGTGCTTCAAGCCCGCCTGCACCAATATCGAATGGGAATATAACCAAGACGACTTCGACGCCTGGTCTCAGGGGCGCACGGGGTTTCCGATCGTGGATGCGGCAATGAGACAGATGAATGAAGATGGCTGGATGCACAACCGATCACGAATGGTGGTGTCCTCATTCCTCTCCAAAGATCTCCTCATTGACTGGCGCCGGGGTGAACGATATTTCATGGAGCACCTCATCGACGGTGATTTTGCATCCAACCATGGTGGTTGGGGATTCGGATCGAGCACTGGGGTCGATCCGCAGCCATATTTCCGCATCTTCAACCCGCTGCGTCAGAGCGAACGTTTTGACCCCGAGGGCGATTATATCCGACGTTGGGTGCCTGAGCTACGCGAGATTAAGGGTCCGGCTATCCACGCACCATATGAGCGGGGGGCAAGCGATATTGCGAGACGGCATCGATATCCAGAGCCGATTGTCGATCACTCGAAAAGTCGAGAAAAGGCACTTAGTCGTTATAAAAGTGCCCTACAGGGATCACGAGAAGCCTGACAGGGCCTCGTATAAATTTTTAAGGTTTTGTGGCCGCTGAGTTGGGTCCCAAATGAGTGGACGGACACGTTGCCCAGTTGAATATCCGTGAGGTACATCCTTGTAAAGGAAATTCTCCACCTCTTGGATTGCATGGAGGGGATCGGCGGAATTTTTCTTCGTTGCTTCCACCCCTTCGACGCGGACTTGTCTGCCTCTTACCTGCTTT
This sequence comes from Aspergillus diversus, assembly GCA_027569885.1. Lineage (NCBI taxonomy): Eukaryota > Fungi > Ascomycota > Eurotiomycetes > Eurotiales > Aspergillaceae > Aspergillus > Aspergillus diversus. The sequence continues at coordinate 164,163 of JAPDKZ010000058.1, forward strand.
GGAACGGTATCGATCTTAGAACTCACTCCTTTAATCTCTAAAACAAACCAAACCGGAAACCGGGTACGTCGATCGTGCTTAAATGCGTAAGCCTTGTGTTTCGTCTATACATCGTCAGTTGGTGGGTGAGGGGAGTTAGTTAGTTGGCTCGGACAAAGCTCCATGAGTAACCCCGGCGTGTCGTCCTATATTCAAGAACTATTATACCCCACATCTGAGGGATTGGGGGATATGAGTTGGTTAACCGATGCCACCAGAAGGACTGCAAACGGAGCCCCCGTGGAGAAGAAAGGTACTTTGTCACTGAGTTCGAACCTTTGTGGGTCGTTCCCCCCCCTTTTTCATGCGTATCTTAAGTTTGCTACAAAGCAAAAATATAAATTTTGTACTATCACTATCCAATACCATTCGGTATTTCCCTACAAACCACCAAACTAAAGTATATGGAGAGAGGGAAAAGGATATATATATAATTCGTAGGTTTTGTTGGGATCTCAAAAAAACCACCCCCTCACCTCCATAGCACAAGAAACAATGCACTCTGTTTCTTCCTGATAACGTCAGATGACAGGAAGCGACGACACTCCAGCTAATGATGGAATAAATGGCACTAATTCTTAATTAGATTGGAAGGTGCGATTGTGGTTAGTGCTGTTTACGTTTTGTGTCTCTCCATCTCTCGCCTAAGAACTGCTACAGCCACTAGCGTGCGGAGGTGCCTCCATTTCTGCCTCTCCCCGCGATCCTGGATTGTTGCTGGGCACTTTGTTCTTTGGCTCCTCGGCTTTTCTCGAAGGTGAGCTGGTCAATTAATTATTTTTAGTTTTGCCTTTTTCTCGAAGCGCAGGATTATTCTACCTTCCCTCTTGATCAAATCGCCCGTTTATCCTTTCTGCTAAATAATCCAGCGCCACTTTTGCCTAGATTCCTTTGGTGACTGTTGCCACCCCACCGAGACCGAGGCCTGGTTGGCTCGTTCGCAACGGAAACTTTCTGCTCTCCGACACCCCCCTTCGGCTTCCCTTCTCCATGTGCCCTCACTCCCTGCTCGCTCCTACCCTCTTTCCTTCCACCGTTGACCCTTGACTTGCTCTACCGCACATAATCGCCAATGTGGTCCTGAAATGGATCCTTCCCAGGCGGAAGATGTCCAGCAGGGGAGTGCCCAAGGGACCGCCGACGAGCCACCCGATAGCAACGCCAAACGCCGGTGGAGGCGTAACCGGATAGCTTGTGATTCCTGCCACTCGCGTCGGGTTCGATGCGATCGGGCATTTCCCTGCTCGCGCTGTCTCCGTAGCGAAATACACTGCGAATTTACTAGAGAGCGTCGCAAACGAGGACGCATTGCGCGATCGAGGTTGACGGAGCCAAAGGCTAAAAATGGTGAGGGGGACACAAGAGAAAAAAACCCCAAGGCCCCAAATGGCCAGGTTTCAACTCCTGCGGTCGCAGAGATCGCGACAACACCCACACGAATTGATTCCCCTTCGTCGAGTTTCCATCACCGATCGCCCGCTACGAATGATTTGACTGTGTCCGCGCCCAGCGTCGATGAACGGCGATCTCAGGCCGATCCGCCCCTCCCAGTGCGGAGGTCGACAGGCGGAGGGGGAAATGTAACAGAAGAATGGCTAGCCACCACCACACACGTTTCTCCTGGCTCATACGATGTTCTGGGGGGAACAGGTTTGGGGGATGGCCCGTTCCCGCGGATGTTTGATGTTTGGAATGGCGTTGACTTGGCTGCGTACAGTGCTTCCGCTTCACAGGGATCGAAGGCAACAGCGAACGGAACGAGTTCGGGATCCTTGGGAACGACGCTGAAGTATCCCGTGTTGCAGCCGTTGATGCCTTTCCTCGAGGCCAGTTTGCCCCGGAAGTTAGTTTTTGACCTACTCGACCTGTATTTTACGAGCGCCTTTTCTACCCACATGCACCCGGTCTGCCACCATATCCACTGTTATGTCTTGCGCAAGGCTTCCTTTCTCAGTACAGATGCGCCCCGACCGAGCAGTCCGGCGCTTTTAGCTAGTATGCTCTGGGTTGCTGCGCTGGATGATAGGGCGTTTTCTTTACCTATCTCCCCACCCCAGAGGAAGAGGATCTGTCAGTTTTTATGCGCGCTCACCATCCGATTGCTGCGACCTCTTATCCATGTTTCCTTCAAAGATCAAGGAGGAGCATCCGCCGCAGTTGCGGCTGCTGCAGCTGCCGCCACAAATGATCCAACTTTCGCGGGCGTTAGCCAGGAGTGTCCGCCCACTGCAGCGCACCATCCTTTTGAAGGCGGCGGTGATGATCGGGGGCTGGTTGGACCTGCAGGGTCGCTGGACGATGTGGTCACCTACATTCATGTTGCGTCCATCATCTCATCCAGTGAACAGAAGGCAGCAAGTATGCGATGGTAAGTTGTTTCTCTATTTTTATTTCTTTGTCCTTCGTATTTTTTATGAGTTTGCCTGACTCGTCTCTTTAGGTGGCATGCAGCGTTCACCCTTGCTCGGGAACTCAAACTTAATCAAGAGATCGAGGTGATGCCTAATATACATAATCACCAGGAAGGATCCAGCCCGGGATATGAATATTCGTTACCTGGATGGAATGGGGCAGAGACGGGGCCGTTTTTCGATTACACAAATCCCACGCGACCGAGCCTCAATTGCGTGTGCGACCATAGTCGCGATACGCCCGGTATAATCACCGAGGAGCATCGCGAGGAGCGCCGTAGAACGTGGTGGCTGTTGTACATCATGGATCGCCATCTTGCACTCTGTTACAACCGGCCTCTGGCTCTACTGGATGCCGAAAGCGAGGACCTTTTGCTCCCGCTGGATGAAGGATCTTGGCAGGCAGGAAATATCCATAGTAACAGCCCAAAGCCTGATGGGCCCCAATGCCTACTCTCTGGTGATAAACATAAACGCCGCGTCTTCCCGAATTTCATCTGCCATGATCATTCCATTTTTGGCTTCTTTCTCCCGCTCATGACCATAACTGGCGAATTAATTGATCTAAACCAAGCACGGAACCATCCCATGCTTGGAATGCGACTCAACGGCAAGGATGCGTGGAATGTGCATATTAGCGAAGTTTTGCGCCAACTCGAGATCTACAAAGCTAGTCTGACGACTTTTGCCACCTCCGCATCAGATCCTGAGGCACATTTCTCGGCTGCCTACCAGAATTCGAAACCAGATCATGCACCAGTCGAACCTTCCCTCTCCCAAGCCTTTTCATGGCACACGCAGACCGTCATCTCGTATGCTTCATACTTGGTGCATGTATTGCATATTCTCTTAAGTGGGAAGTGGGATCCGGTCTCACTTATAGAGGATAAGGATTTTTGGACATCCTCCCCTGCGTTCGCTTCGACCATTTCTCATGCGCTGGATGCGGCAGATTCGGTCGATCAAATCCTTCGGTTTGATCCGGACATTAGTTTCATGCCTTACTTTTTTGGTATTCAACTCCTCCAGGGGAGCTTTCTTCTCCTGTTGATCGTTGAGCGGCTGCAGAAGGAGGCCGGGGAAGGGATCCTCAATGCGTGTGAGGTGATGATCCGTGCCACCGAATCATGCGTTGTTACACTGAACACAGAGTATCAAAGAAATTTCCGACAGGTCATGCGCAGTGCTGTGGCGCAAGCGCGGGGACGGCCAGTCAATCACAGTGAGATTCGACACCGCCGTAAGGCCGTCCTAGCACTGTATCGATGGACGAGGAAAGGAACCGGGTTGGCTCTCTAATAAAGTATTAGGTTTTCTTGCCAGCTCTCTGCCCAGGCTCCACTCTTCAGTGCAGGGCAGCGGCAGGGTCTGCTACTGGGTGGCAAACACCCGGGACCCGTCTGCTCTTGCCTCGATGCGGGGTCTAGCTCAACTCAATTTGAGACGATTGTCAGGTACACTATGTGCTTTGATCTTCAGGTTGACCATTCGGCCCGAACTCAGATTTGGGGGGGTACAGATGAATATTCCCCGTGCTTGTATGGGTTCCAAATCGCAGACACGGATGATAGGAGATTTATCCTTTTTATCATAACTTTTTCACTGGTCACCTGGACCCTTTTGGGTGCTTCTTAAGGGGATTTTTCTTTTTACTCGTTAGTGATAATATCCTCATGTATATAATTTTCTGTGTAGAGAGGTGTTTCGGGAAGGCACCCGACCCCCTTTTGGATGAAAAATATCTCGAACCACACCGGTTCATCTACATGATTATAACCGTGATTCTCATTATTAACACTTTTTGGACCTTTTTTCTTTATTTCTGCAGTGGGTCGGAGAGGAGAGCAACAGGGCAACGACAAGGACACACAGACCCAGGAACCAAAACTCTGGCTAAGGATTGGATGAAAATCCTTTGTTCTCATGATTGCTCTCCGCATCTGATCCTCATATCTCGAAACATGGACCAGCCTCGCATATGCAGGAAAAAATATTTGCCCCCGGACAATTGACCCAACTCGGCAAGGATGTATTTCCCCAGACAAAAGCAGCTCGGACCGAGCCAGTTTGAGAGCGAGTCGGTTAATTCCTCGCTAACCGAGACGGTTAATAGCAGAGCATATCAACCGAGGGTCAAGCAGACGCTAAGGGAAAGTAGCGGCCGATTCAATCCCTGTTCGCCATTTCTTATTGTTTGGCAGACTGGAAGCTAGCACAAGCTCTCCCTTGCCGTGAAATCTGGGGAACAAGCAAGCTCGGTTAATTTTCGTTGGCTGGAGTTGCTGGAGTTGGACCTGACCATCAGTCCCAGGGTGCCGCGACACCACATGGCCCAAAGTGAAGATCGTACGGTCGCCCTGCGGCAGGTCTCCTTCATCAAAGAGGAATAGGCCTCGTGTGGAGAGATTCGTAGGCACCGAATCCCCGTGGAGCCTTCCATTTTACCGATGATGCGTCTTGTTCGTTTGGCAAACAGCACCACCGGGTGACGAAGTAGAATCCACCAAAAAAATAATATTAAACCGTGTTTCAGTTTCGCCATTGACTCGGTTTATTTTTTACATGGTGTATAGTTTAAAACCCCTTGGGGTCCAGGGTTCTTTCATCTAGGTTTCTATAAATCTCCTCTCAGGGCGCGTTTCAGGAACTCTGAGCTGCCTACAGCTGCCCACTCGATTGCAATAGCTCCTTCGCAGTATCATGCATTGTGCTTTCTGACATGCGATGTCTGTCTGTTTCTTGAATTACTGAACTCTCGACAACCGATCCCCTTGACAAAAACTGTGACTACAAACAATGGCCGAAACGACTATGCCCTGTGACGGGCCCAGCTGGGCTTTCGATCCATTAAACCCCGGACCTGGGTTCAGCCTCGGACCAACCTTTGCCAGCGACGATGAGATGTTGTATAGAAGCCAATTCGGCTTCAATGACTTCGACCTCGCTTCATGGCAGCCACTACCCGCGGAGACTGGAGTTGAATATGAATTCGCTCTTCAATCATCAGGCAAGGTGCCCGCAAACGGGTTTCACGGCCAGCGCGAATCATTCATGCTGCAGCCCTCAGGCGAACAACATCCAACACCCGGTCGAACGAATAAACTCCTATCGAGGTATGGACACCGGGGAAAAGAAAAAAAAAAGAAAAAAAAAAAACATCACGGGGAAGGCAAACAGACGCTGACTGGGACTTGTCCAAAATTAAACAGGCTTGGAAATTTTCACCCGGCACAAGACCCGTTGGCCGCGGACAATGGCAGCAGCAATGCCCAACACTTCCCCTGCACCCTTGACGAGCTCCTCCGATCGACATCCCAGCTCGCAACCGAACGAGCGCTTTACATGAATGCCCCGACAAGTACCCCATCGGTCCAAGGACACAGCTCCCCATCCCACCAGCCGCATTACCAGTCACCCGTCGCAGACCCCTGTGTCAGCTCTCCTAGTCAAACAAGCCACCGATCCTCCAGCGTCAGCGACGGTGATTGGGAGCGCGAACAGGAGTTAGAGCTGGCGGCAGCAACAACCCAAGTTTACCGACTTCCCGTCGCGGACCAGAACGTAGACGGTTATTTCTCGCCGATGCACCCCTCCCTCGATCATGATCATGTGCCCGCCGCCCCCGAACCGCGATCCGCCGTCGCACTAGCCACGACCATTTCGGGTAGCGCCGGCGACCAGAATCGTCAAGCCCATGCCCAGCAGCACCCCAAGATCCAGACACAGACCGTGAGCAAGAATCATCACCGGTTCCGTAATGGCAACAATAATGACTACGAGGAATCTCTGACCCCGCTGGAAATGCCCGATGGCACCACACGTTTCACCGCCAACTGGCTCCCAGTGGACCCGGAGGGCGGCTTCACCATCCACACCCCTGCTCCTACCACCCCCGCGACCACTGCAGGCGATTCTCTATTTGATCTAGACTTAATGGACTACCCTCCTGTCCACCATAACGCTTTTATTTCCCTCGATGCGGGGCTCTCCCACCCAGGTGTATGAAGACCCGAAGAGAAGAAAGACCACAAGCGACAAACAAAAGGAGGGGAAAAAAGAGAGACCGTGCGTCTGGCTAACCGCTTTAGTCTAGCTGACCAAGCGGAGCTGCTTATCCGATGTTGAACCGAGCGGATTTCCTTTTCCCAGCCAGCCTTTGGACTTGGAAGAGTTCTAGCGTTTCATCTTTGCTCCAGAAAGACCAAAAGAGCTTTTGAGTCTCGGGTTCTCGACTGAAATGACCCTGAGAAACGCTCGAAGGAACAGCTTCCCCTGTCTCAACTCTCCGTCCTCGGTTAAATGATTATACTCCCCGTTGACAATCGGGACGAGTTGTGACCAGGCCTACTCCCGCCAAGACAACTCCGTTTTCGCAGCAACGCTCCCTTGTAATGTGGCGGTCGCAACAATCGATCATTGCCTAGTGCCCACAGCTTCAATGGGTGGACACAGCCGTGACTGTTGGTTCATATTGGGGGCGTGAAGTACACTCACCTATCCCAGGGAGCAAGAGTACCATTGGCGTTGAATGAATAAATGCCCCTCAAGGCTTTTCATTCCCCCCAATGGGAGAGCTGTGTCCAAAGCAAAACTTGACTGGAACTTGTGTGCAGAAAAACGGGGTTTCACAACAATTTCCCGCTAATAAGGAAGCGGGAATTTAATTATTGTGAAGAAAATAGTTATCCGCCTCGTGTGAGTCAAGGGCTCCGTACATCCCTGCTCCAGAGCCAAGATTATTATAATCGATATTATTGTCAACCCTATCGATGAAAAAAAAGGGGGGTGTGACATGTATGTATAAATAAGAATTTGACAATATAGAGAAAATACATATATTCAACATTGCATTTATCGGACAGGGCTTCAACTAAAACCCCTTCTAATTGTATTCCCATTAATGTCTGGACAGGGACGGAAGAAAATGAGAGAAAAAGTGAATAAAAAACCGTGTAACCCAACAGGTATTATCCAAGCACACAAGTCGTTAGCCATTATCGTTATCATCGCCGTAAATCAAAACAAAGGTATTAGAGTATATAATCGACCGACACCAGCTAGCTGATCCAAACCAACGTTAGCGTTAGCAAAACTGGTTAGAGTACCCATCCAACCTTCCTGGGGTTTATCATAACCAAACACCAAAATGGGAGAAAAATAAAATAAGAATTTCAACAGAGAAGTCGAGTTGTTGAACCCGATGAAGAAAAAGGGGGAAATGAGGAGAATTATTACGGTCTTCGTACCGATGAAGAGGTGCACTTATTCGAAAAGACGGGGAACTCGAATTTTTGTCCGATAAACTGGAAAAGTTCCGTAATAAATTCTTTCTCGAGCATCCCATCCGCGAACGCATCGAACGCCGTTCGGAGAACGAACATCATCCGTGACACCAGACATCCGGGGATATTCTGGATATAGTACTTCATGCTGCGACATATGTTACAGGCATATTGGTACCGTTCCTGGTGGCCAAAGACGTTGACAAGCCCGGTATCGTTGGAGGAGATGACAAGGCATAACGCCCAATAGAAACAGAGGGAAGTGGCGAGGAGGACGTCGGGGAACACGAAAGGTTTTGCAATTAAAACCTGCATCGTGCGAGGGTTGCGACAACGGAAGACGGGAAAGCCGTCGTCTGGGTCTTTGTTTGGTTCAGCCGATGCAGGTGGTGGTGGTGAAGTTACAAGTTTTTCCTCCCACGGGGCACCGGGGCAGTAAGGGTCTGCATAGATGTTTTTCCACATTTGCAGCTGTGATTGGAGCTCTGTAGCCTGCTCTACGACGGATGATTGGAGGAGAACTAGCTCAGCGGCCGATCTGGGTTCGGTCATGTTATCGTAGGATCTTAATTTGGCACAAAATTCGTCGACAAGGGAGAGGTGCCCGGGAATGTGAACGGCGACGTCGAGGAGTCGGTGAAGTATGTCTTTGGAGGGGCCATCGCCAGGCCAAGGAACTGTGAGCCACTCCTTAGATGCCATGAATGTAGGCTGCCGATGCACCAGTGCTGCAGTGACCTGCCGATGAAACTTGTCAGCTAGGAATGCATGTTAAGCAAGGAACGTTTAGATATACCCAATAGAGTCGGAGGTCCACGAACAAAGAGCGCTCGATGCCATACCGATGGCGATAAGGAGACCTGGATCGCAACAATTCTAACCCCCCAAGTTGATGTTTAAAGAGGGAGTCCTTGGAGCTTTGCTTGAATGCCTGTTGTCACATGTAAGCGAAAGATACATAGATACTAGGGAGGGAGAAAGACGGACCTCGATAATGGTAGACAACAGGACTACGACGAGGACCTCAGTTGAGTGCCTCCCATCCTGGTCATATAATGAAGTCTGCAGCATCCGAAGGACCCGAACATAGCGAGCGTGACCGGCATGTTCGACCTGCCGATTACGATCGCGACAGCCGGCAAAAGTAAGGGAGGCAGCTTCAAAAGCTTTACATAGGAGCGGGGAGAATACTCGCATGCCGGAGGCTTCCCGAAGAGCAATAGTCCCCGCTACATTATTTGGGCTGAAATTACTGATGAGCCGCTCAACGAAGAGTTCTATCAGGGCATTGGCCAATGCTGGGTCGGTCAGCAGAGCCTTATCATGGGACGGAGATCGCGCAGAAGAAGAAGAGGTGGAAGAGGTCGCAGCTTGCGGGGCGAGAGCGACTGATTTCCGGGCAAGGTCCCACGTACTCGGTTTGCGCGGCTGGCTCTCCTGGGACTTCGCCACGAGCGGCGGCGGACCACCCACAGACGAGGAAGAGGAGGACGAGTGGTCTAGCAATTCATCGTCTCCTTCCTCATCGTCGTCCTCACTGGCCCCGGTAATGGGATAAGGCCGGAGCGCGCTATATTCCTCGTTTTCATCCTTGACTGGGGGTAAATTGGCTAGGCGACGAGTCTCCGCTAGTTGTCGCTTAAGTGATTCACATGATCGGAGCAGGGTTTCTATGCGAGCGGACTGCTGGATATAGTGGCGATCATGCTTGCTGGTTCCGTATTCACATTCTGATGGTGTGCCCCGGAGACAGCACGCACTGCAAGGTTTCACGCGATCACACTAGAGCAATATTGGGGAAACACATTAGTCTTCAACCGCGCTTAGCAAAGGGGAGATTCAGGGTCAGGGGGGAACAAAGAGAGTTAAAGGATGGAAACGGACGTACCTTGACTTTGCGTTTGTGGCAATTCAAGCAGGAATAGGTGGGACGGATCTTTTTGCGGGTGGCGGTCGGTTTGGTAGACGACGCGGGGGGGGGATCGGTGTTGGTGTTGCTCATTGTTGCGGCGAGAGAGGGGCAGCAAAGAGCAACAAAGAACAACAAAAGCTTGATGAAAAGGGAAAGGTGTCTGGAATAAAAGGGACGAGAACAATGCGAGAGACGGAGGCCCCAGGACCGCTAGGTTTGGCAGAGAAGGGTGGCAGACACTGGAAACGTGGGGAGGAGGGCAGTGGAAGACGAAGCTGAAGAAGAGTGACGCTCAGAGTTTGGTCGATCGGTGGTCGAGACAATAAGAATGGAGCCTGCGTGCGCCCCGCCCATGGCACTACGGCGTGGATGATCCATGGATAGGGATGAAGAAACGAAAATCCGAAGCCAGGTTGGACAAGTCACAAATGGGTGGAAGTTGAGGGTGTGACAGAGCTCTGCGATTTGCAGCGATCTTCGAACGACTAGTCTTTTTTGTCATCACAACTTCTCTTACAGGCCTGCCCCGAACCATCCTTTTGCAGTTCCTCCTTACTTTCAGCATTTTCTGATTTCTCATCTTCAACACTCCTCGCCCCTCTTCTATCGTCGTTTACCCATTCCCCGATCCGATTTCCTTGCCATCGCCGTGGAATCTATGAGTGGTGACCGTCACTCCTCACCGGTCGCATCCGCGCTTGCTGAGTCTTGCACCCCAATCATTTTACGGAGTCCTCCTCCGTTGGTATTATTATTTCCTTCCCAATAGTGTGCCCATTGGGATCGACAGTCTGTGAACCAGCTAGCCCGTCAGCATCACCACAGGCATCAATAGTCTGATAGTTGGGGGTAAGAATAGCAATAAGGTTCTTCATCCGCTCCACTCGCCACGGGGAGGTGTCAACAAGGAGAAAAAGCACTTATAACGCTCCCTGTCACGAGAAACCGCCTATCGCCTGCATCAGCTCGACGAGACCCTCCCTCCCTGTCTTTTCTTTCGCTGGGTCCCCATTCCCGGAATTCAATAAAATACCGCGCTTACGCTGATCACCCGAGAGTATTTTTGAGATGTACCTTTGAGTGATCGAAAGGGCTGGGATCCACCAACGTCTCATGAGAGTCATTGGTAAGCGACGCACAACGAGACGCAACGAGAATGACGCCTTCCAAGAGGAACGGCTAGGGGAATCAGACAGTCAGGGAGTTGAATAATAGATATCCGAAGACATGCCGCCCCCAGCCAGAAGTGGATCGCCACATTGAGACCTGGATTGATCGTCGGCTGCAGGGAGGGGGGGAGATTGTCCTGTTACGAAACGTACAACAATATCATGACTATTGACTAAGCCACAGATCCCCAACATGAGCAACCTGAAAACAGGTTGTAAGTCCCATAGCGACCGAAGAAAGGTGTGGGCGGGGATCGGGATCTGAGATCTCACCGATAAGTGATACAACCACCAAACCCGAGAAAACTCTCCTGGCTCCTGGTTTTCACACCAACGTATCGCGCCTTTGGCCGTTGCCCCGATTATGATGCTGCGGACTACGCTCAAAAAGCGATCACATGCCGCAGGGCCCGCTGCAGCGGCTGGTTGGGGGAGTGGGCCGGTTCCCTCGGCCGTTGGTGGCCCCAATTCTCTACGAGATAACGGCGCTGGAGAGCGAGGTACTTATCGGTGAACACACTTTGGGCAACGATGCTGGGGAGAACTGGATGGGCTAGCGAGACACAGCCGCAGCTACGAAGGATTGGAAGGAGGGGCTGGGAAACGGTTGCAGAGGCTAGTAAGGAGCCAGAGAGGAATCAACCTTGGAAGGAGTGCGATTGCCTGCAAATGCCCTTGACACAGGGAATAACGGCTGGAGAGCAGAAGTAGCCAAAGCAGGCGAGGATAAGCGGACCAAGGCCGCCGTGATACGGTCAGTGCCGCCGGAATTATTTTGGCCAATTTTAACAGGGTACCCGATGTAGAGCTGCCCTGGCCCTATCGGAATTCCCAGCATGGACGCGACCACTGCAACGTGACTGGCTGCAAGGAACACGTAGATGGCAAGCAGTGGGTATGACCAAAAGACTAGGTACAGTCAATGGTGAAACCGGATACGAACCTCCATCCCCCTCAGTTTGTACTCCTCGTTCTATAATGTGAGATATGTACGTGCTCATTTAAGAGACTGGTGGCCAAAGGGGAAGTTTGGACGCAATCAGCGTGCCACCAAATGTTTACGGGGTACTAATGGGAGAATTAAATATAGCCCCGGAGTTATCGATGTTGACTTTTTGTGCAGGGACTTGATTGACGTGAGGGGCATCCCATTTCAACGGCTATTATTTTTGGCCGCATTACGTCTAGTATAGACTGGAGGATTTTCGTGTAGCATCTTGCTCTCCAACCCGGGCGGGAAAGCACCCTGTCATGCTCATAGAGTAGGCGGACCACCTGTTGGTCGAAAACTTCCTAGCTCATTACACTTTTGGATCCTGGCAAACCTTGATGAAAGCTAATCTCCATGGCGGGGTGCGATGGGATCTAGGTCTCTTATTGGATCGAGAGCCGGTTATCAAGGAGCTCCTCGCCTGGGAATTCCTGTTCTTGTTGACGCACATCACTGGTGCCATGTTGTGCGAGGGACTCTCAAGGATCAGGAATTTCGATCAGTCCCGATCTCTTTCCCGATTTGTCGTCTTTTCAAAGCCTTTCGGGGAGAGTTGCTTGATATTTTATTTTCTCTCCCTTCATCCCGGATTAGACTTTTGGAATTATTATATATATGTCAGCTCCTGCCTGCTCCGTGAGATTCATTCATGGATTGGATGCTGCACTGTTAGTATCACTCAATGCACAGAGATCCTGTAGATGGAGTAGGTAGCCTTGTTTCTCTTGAGCTAGATGGGTCTGAATACTTCCCTTACCCTAGAAAAGGAATCTGTGTATGTTGATGGACTGAAATGGCTACCCACTGGATATATCTACCCCCCAATGAGGGTACCAAACGCTGATGGTATTGGCATGCGTGCCGCTACTGAAGGGGAATCGGCGTAACGGAGTATGAAGCACTGCAAGGAACTACAGAGGGTATACACTATAACATCATTGAGCCGACTGCCACCATCTTTTCCGGATAGAGTAGTAGGATCGGACGCCACATTCCCTTCCCACACATTCGCCAATCCGGAGTCTTCTTATTTTCTTGTCTTGGTATGTTGCATTCATGAGAAGCACTGGGGCTTCACCACGCAGGGCGGGAGGAGAGGAGCGCTGTTGGCCTGGTTACATTCTAGTATCTGGTCTGAGCCCAAAACCAGTGGGGAGCTGGAGCCTGGGCTCCTCATGAGGTGTATATATGTGTTGGTGGGCACTTTGCAGATTACACCGGTTTTCGGCTGCAGGGCGATAGGTCGGAGATGGACGGTCCTCTCCGACGGTAACACATGTGTGATATTAGCGGGCGGGATCGTCTCGAACTCGAAATTGTCAAGGCGGTCATCCTGCCCCAGGGGCGTTATGCGAATCACTACCTTATATGTCCTAGAGAAGCAATTTCTTATAGGCAGCCCAGTAAACTACCATGGTGGGTTGAATCCTGGCAGGTCGGTGGACCATGCTCCCGTTCGCGTGCTCGATTGTAAGGCTGATAATGCTGCATGAAATTGCCAACTTCACAGCGGAAAGGTCGGGTATTTACTTAGCCCCTGAAGCGGCCTATGGACGATCGCTAACTTTAAACGTGTCAGTCGAAGATATTAAGCGGGGGTTCGTCGCCGTTAGCGAGGCCTTAGCTTGACGGGTTAATATAGTTAATGAGCCTGACGAAGCGGAGAGGGGGCGCATTAATAAATAAACCAAGTTCTCTCCCCCCTCTCCCCTGACAGAACTCTCCCCAACCGGCCAAACCCTCTATATTTCTACGAATTGGATTGAAAATGAGGTACTTTCTTCTGGCGTCCCTGGTGGACACCTCCCTGGCCGCCCTCACCGGCCAATTCAACGTGCTTTCCTTCAACGTCGCCGGACTACCTGCTATTTTGAATGGTAACGATGTGCCTGGCGACAAGGCTGGGAACACTGGGATCATCGGGTCCAAATTTGCCGAGTACGGCTACGACGTGATCCACGTGCAGGAGGTACCTACCTGCTTTCCCTTTTACCGTTATTGGCCATCTCCACTCTAACACAATCAGGACTTTAACTACCACGCGTATCTCTATGAGACAGACAACCACCCCTATCGTACGGCGACATCGGGCGGTGCTGCCATTGGATCCGGCCTGAATACGCTGGCCAATTTCCCCTGGATCGATTTCGAGCGCGTCAAATGGGCTACCTGCTCTGATGCGTCTGGTGCCGATTGCCTCACCCCGAAGGGCTTCACCGTCATGCGCGTCCGCTTCGACGAAGGTGTCTATATGGACTTTTACAATCTGCATGCCGACGCAGGGTGAGTTGAAGTATCCGCGCAATGTGTAGATTTCTGTCGTGAATGTCCGGACACTAACTGACGGTGTTTCTAGTTCCGAGACCAAGGATGTCAGCGCCCGTAGCGCAAACCTCCAACAAGTCGCTGATTATATCGCTGAAAATTCATCCGATAACGCTGTCCTGGTCTTCGGTGACACTAACGCCCGATACACATCTGCAACCGAGAATATCCGTATTTTCCAGACTCAGGAAGATATGGCCAACCCCTGGGTGGAGCTAGTTCTGGACGGAACTGAGCCCATAGCTAATACCGATCCGCTCATCTGCGCCAACCCAACCACTACTACTGCTTGTGAGACGGTGGACAAAATTTTGTATGTGACATCCCATTAAACATGGCAAATAAGTTAATGACTCGTCTAGCTATCGAGGGAGCCGTGCTGTAGACTTGCAAGCTACGTACTGGAACTATGAGGACGAACGGTTCCTCTCCGCAAATGGGTCCATTCTGTCGGATCACAATCCCATCACTAGTGCTTTCACCTGGGCTCGGTCGGACTTGCTGCGTATGAGCGACCTGTTTGGTGGACCACATGGGTAGGTCTCCGTCCATCTTTATCAAAGTTTAATGGGGTTCTGACTTGATAGAACCTGGTTCAACGACCTCTCATCTGTCCCGAACACCTCAACCGGAACAAATAAACCGAGCATAATCTCTCTTCGCGGAAAGGAACGCCTTGATAGTGTTGGCCTGACTCTCACATCTGGCGAGACTTACACTCACGGCGGCACTGGAGGCAGCCTGAACGAGCTCTCCCTGGCGGAAGACGAATTCTGGACTCAAGCCCAGCTGTGTCAGGGCAAGTACAACGACCACACTCGCAACTTCTACCTTGCCGCAACCACAACTGCAGGGAATACAGTCACGGCTGGAACAACGACCGACGATTGCCAGGACTTTGTGGCTGAGGATGGCTGGCAGATCGTAGGATTCTACGGACGCGATGGGGACGAGATGGACCTATTAGGTTTTATATATGCACCCATTGCATAACTACCCTATTCCCAAAGCCACTCGGCTATCGTATATATGTTCGAGGGATAAGAATACATCGCTACCCTCCTGAGCACACTTGTTCCAAAATATCCCCCATTTCTCCCCACAACCTTGCACCTTCTTCACTGTACATAAACGGTAACACTGCAAAGTGGCCAAGCGCGTCATTTGTTAGAAGTTGATGATCACCTTTAGTGATTTGTGCTCCGTTGCAGCCTGGAACACCTGGTACGCCTTGTCGATATCGTCGAATGAGAAGCCTGCGGGGTTAGTTTCCGTCCGTAATCCCTCAAGCCTGGGAATACGTACGATGGGAGATTAATACTGCGGGATCCAACATCCCTTGCTCTACCATTCGCAGGAGTTCGGGGGTCGTCAGCGCATCGACCAGTCTCGTATGCAAGCCTAAAGCGATCAGTAATGTGGGAAAGAAAAAAAGCAGACCCATAGGGAGGAGGAATGGCCGGTCACGACCCCTCCACTGGAAGGTCATCGACAACACGTACTCATATTCCGATTCCACAGTCTGTCCAAATGCAGGACCCCCTGTTCGCCAAATACCCCAAGGCTGGCGATTCTTCCCCCTGGCGCAACCAACCATTGCGCTAGCTCAAACGGCTGCGCTGCGCCCACAGCTTCAATCACAGCATCAAACCCTCCCTTCCCACTCCACCCATCTACCCCCATCACTTCACTAACCCACTTCTCCTCACCCCCTTGGGTAGTTATTTCCAGCGAACTAACGGCCTTATCGGCACCTAATGACCTCGCCTTATCAAGTCGAAACTGGCCCCGACCAATAAGGACAACCTTCCTAGCCCCCTTCAACCTTTTCACCATCATAAGAGCCGCCAACCCAATTGGCCCGGGCCCGATAATAACCACATCATCCCCATCACGAACCTGCGCATTCAACACTCCACTCTCATACGCCGTCGGAAACACATCTGACAGCATCACCATCACCTCTCCATCTACCCCCTCCGCCAACTTATGCAACGAGAACCCCGCATGTGGAATCCGCACATGCTCGGCCTGTGTCCCGTCGATCTCATTCCCAAGAATCCACCCACCCGACTCACAGTGCGAGGCAAGCCCCCGACGGCAGGGGGAGCAACCGCCACACGCAGAGATGCAGGAGATGAGTACCCTATCGCCAACGGAGAGGTTTGTTACCCCCGCCCCCAGTGAGTCGATGACGCCTACACCCTCGTGGCCTAGGATCCGGCCTGGGGTGCAGCTGGCAACGTGTCCACACAGAATATGGAGATCTGTCCCACAGATGGTGGTGTGCAGCATGCGGACTATGGCATCCGTGGCCGATTGGAGAGTGGGCCTGGGGCGATCGAGGACTTTGTAACCTTCTGCGCCGCAGTATACGACGGCTTTCATGGTGGGGCTGATCATGATCGGATTTTAGATGACCGAATAGATGACAGGTAGGAAGAATGAAACAAGAGATCGAAGCAAGAGATCAAAGCGGGAGAAGAATGCAACCGGGGAGTTGGCAGGTGGGATTGGCAAGGGGTTGGCCCGAATATATCCCCGCCGATATCCACGGTCCTGTGCAAGCAAAGGGTAATGCTAATAGTTACCTATTCCGGCTGCTTGCGGTAGTGCACGCGAGGGGGGAACAACTGTTCGTTGGCAATTAGGTTCGCCGGTATCTTTGATGCAAGGAAAGAATTATCGATTGGAGGAAAGATATGGAATTGATCTAGTGCGCGAACCCCTGTTCGTTGAATATAGGGTCTTCAGGTCAGCCACTCGTTGACGGGTAAGCACTACTGATTGGAAGGGGATAAAAATAAAAGGTTCAAAAAGGATTTCAATTGAGTTTTTGATTTAACTATTCGACAATTGATTTGCCCTGATTACCTCCCCCGCATGCATTATTGATTACACGACACGGTTGATAAAAAAAATACGAATTGAATCCAAATAGCAAACAACAAATAAAAAATTATTTAGTTAGTCAATCTCAGTGCACCAAGACACTACAGGGCCGTGATTGAAATCCGTTTCGCCCCACCGTTACCTGTCAGCAGCGCCGACCCACTTGACTGGCGTAGATGGTTCTGGTGCATTGCCGGCTCCTCCACATCTAGACTGAAGCGGCGGGGTCGTTGCCACATTCCCACCGATTCGTCCGTACTGGCCGTGGCAGCCTCCAATCGCTCCGCGGGCAGCCCAAATTTCGTGGCAATCTGCTGCACTCGTTCCTGTGCTGCCGCCGCGTCCATCGCGGCACTCTGGCCCTCTTTGGCCAGACGCATCTGGGCGTGCTGGAGGAGCTCTAGATGTTGCGTTACTGCGTCGACCGCTGCGTTCTGTTCGTGCTCGTCGTTGTTCAGGATTTCTGCGAGGGCTGTCTCGTGAAGTGCGGCGGCGGCCAGGTGGTTACCGGAGGCCGTGTAGAGGCCTGACAGGAGCTTGTTCATCTCCAGCGTCACGGGGTCACAGTTGCCCCACACCTGACGGAGATTATAGCAGATATCCTTGCCCAAGTGAGTGGCTGCAGTAACATCTCCGCGGCAGAAGCGGGTTTCAACGAGCCGACGACCGATCCAGACCACGGCAGGGAGGGACCAGGTCTTCTGGACGACACGTGAGGTCCAGAGATCGGTGAGGATGGACTGGGTGAAACGTTAGTCGAGAATATCTTAAGGATATAGGAAAACATACCTCGAGGTCCTCAAACATTTCGTGCTCGCCTAGCACGGTGACCAAGTCATTAAGCTCGTCGAATGGGAGCTCAGTGAACTCCAGTGGCATCTCTTTGGCGTTGGTCATGATTTCTTGGAGGAGCATCTGGGATTCCATCGCCATGTTCTTGGCCGTAGTCTCATCTGTACACTTTGTGGTCTGGTAGCCGTTGAGATAGAGACAAAGCTTGATGGCTGTGAAGATGCTCTCGGGTGTGCGCAGGCCATCAGTCAAGTGCACGAATGAATGGAAGACACCGGTCACAATAGCCGCGTCTTCGAAGCGCGAGGAGTCGCAGAGTTCGCGAACAAGAGCTGTAGTAGCTGTGACAATGTTAATGTTGTAGTCTTCGTTCAAACTCTCCCGGCGACACATGCAATAGAACTGGCGGACAATATCCTTCTGTCGCATGGGGCGTGCCACGGACAGTGTGTTGCAGAAATAGTCGTAGAGTTGATCCTCGGTACCCTTGGCGGCTGTGCTGCGTTTTTGCTGGGTCTGAAGGCGGTGCAGCTTCTCACCAGCAGCAAGAGTAGGCATGAGATCGTGACTGGATAGGCTTTGCTGGAAGCTGTTGTAGACCTGGCCTTCCTTCGAGAGGTCGTCAAGGATTTGGCGGGATGACTGTCGCTTACCAAAAACTTCCTCAAACGCTGCGTCAAAGACGGCGGGTCTGTGTTCATCCAGGGCCTGGCGGTGGGCAACAGGAGTCTCGTGAATGACCTGTTGGCGGAGGTCGTTAATGAGCTCGTTACCTTCGTCGATATAGCCACACTCTAAGTAGATCTCCGCCAATCGATGACCACGATCGATCAAAGTCTGTTGGTTGGCAGTGACGTGGATAACCTCATCAACGTGATCACGGAGGAGAGTAGCACCCTGTTGGCGCGAGACTGGATTGCCATCGCTAGCATACATCCGGGCAATTTCTCGTAACCAGAGCAACGTCGCAGGAGCAGACAGGCCCTTTTGCTGCTTAGCCAAGGAGAATTCTTCCATGTAGAGCTTGCGCGCCTCGGGGGATGTCTGGTTCTGACGCAGGTACAATTGCGCCATACGGTGTTTGATGTCGATTGGGAGTGGCTCGCTCATGTCAGGCAGTGCACGCGAAGCTTCCGATGCTGGAACCCAGTCGTGGGTGTTGAGCACTTGCTGATAGAGACGGACAGCCTCACTCGTGTGGCGGTCGTTCTCAGCACTCAACCCAGCAAGGAGCAAAGTAGCATCGCGAGTGCGAGGATGGGTAGGTCCGTAAAGCTTGCGGCAGAGCTGTTGGTGCTCGGAGGCGACCTGCTGGCGCTCTGAATAACCAGCCTGCACAGCTGGATTGTTCAATAGCTTCACGTATCCAGAGTACGTCTTCGGGAGTAGGCCCTCGAGCAGAGCACGGTCGTAGCCGTCCTTTTCGTCGAAGCGTACGAGAGTAGGCCACAGGTGACGATAGACTTCTAGAGCCGCATCCCACTTCTTGTCATGCTCATAGAGAGCTACCAAGGCTACAGCAGCGCGGACACCATAGGAGCTAATCTTTCCGTCACGGATTGAGGCCCGGTAAATGTGTCGATAAGCATCCTCAGCGTCTTCCCGTCGGTCAAGACGAAGAGCCAAGTCACCTTCATAGTAGCGGCTATCAAGGGTATGCTTGTCCGTCTCACCAAGACGAGAAGAGAAGAACTCGCTGACTTGATGCAGAAGGACGAGAGCGTTATCGAATTGGAAAGTCCTTTCGTAGAATTCCACAACGGTCTTAACAACTGCAGTAACCGAAGGAACAGCGACTTGGTCGGCGGTGATAGACGCCTTGAAAGCGTTGCCGTAAACGGAAGTGGATGTAGGAATATCGAGGCGCCGGAATACACAGTAAGCATGATCCAAAGCCAAGTTAGACATGACTGGAGCCTCATCTGATGGGAACTTCGCCTTAGACTGTGGATCCTCCACAGTTGGCCAGGCATGCTTTAGGACGGCCCACACGCAGTTGCTTCCCTGGCGCCATTCTTCGTCTCGAATATGTTGCCTGGCTAACTGGTGGGCCATCAAGAGCAGTGGCAATCGCGGGGTCTCCTCGCCGTCTGTGGCGGAGGCAAGTGAATCGATCCATTCAGGCAGCAACTGGCTTTCCTCTGGAGATAGAACCCCCATGGTATCCACAGTACCGCCCGCTGCGGGAATCATACCCTCGGTTAGGGATTGAGCAATACCGACAGCCTCAGGAGAATACTGTTGGTTTGTAGACTTGTAATACTTCCATAGCTGCAATGCCAGTGCTCGATCCATATCGTGAAGTTGCATATCGCGGGCTTCACCACGCAATTCCTGCGCGCGGGTCACCATTGCAGGAGATTTGATGCCACCTTCTGCTTCCAGGTCACTCGATAATTCGCGAAGGATAGTTGTGGCCTCATCAGGGCGCTGCTGGCGACGCAGGAACTGGGAGTAGTAGAAGGCAACTTTTGTTTTCTGATCCCAGGCGGAGCTGTCGGTGTCACGAGCCGACAAGCCTTGCCACAATTTGGACAGCACAGCTTCAGCTTTGGATGGTTGGCCACCCTCTTCGTACATTTGAGCCAAAGACAATGAGTAGGCGACACGGCGCGGGTCCGCAGCATCCATTGAGCGGGCCATGGTCTCGTACTTGGTACGGGTAAGTTCCAAGGCAAGATCGTCCGATGGATCGATGGTGAAATTCTTCGTAATGAAATCCGCAGCTTCCATGGTCTCCCAAGAGTGAGGGCCATATGTTTGAACCGTCTGATAGTAAAATTGTTTCGATACGTCATATGCCTGGTCTGATTTGTTCTCCTCCTTATATGAGCCCACAAGCTTTTCGAGATATTGTAGTCGTTGCGCGAAGCTCAAATCGGATGAATCCCATCCGGCGAGGGTCATATCACGTAGTGCATCGGTCTTTATACCGGCGGCACGGTTGGCTCGACCTGCGCCTTCTGGGGTAGCCACCAGCAACTGCTCAAGGTCGCGGGTAATGTTATCGGTCGGACCCAATTGAGTACGACTGCGGGTCCATGCCTCATACAGGTGGTCATTAGCCCACTGGGCCTGAGAATTGTCTGCTGCGCGGGCACTCATGATGAGACTCTGAAGCAAGGCGGGCGAGTCGCTGCCTAGAACGGCACGACGCACAGAAACAGCCAGGCGATACAACTCGGTGATGCTTGACCGGCTGAATTGTGACTCACGGTTCGTCAACTCCAGTTGGGCAAACAACACAGAGTCAGGCAGCGCACGCTTAAAGGCCGTTGGGAAAGAGAGTTGACGATCTACTGATGTCATTGGGGATGACAGCATGTGCGACAGCCAGTATCGGGCAGTGTATTCGAGCATGACGTGTGCATCAAGATAACGGTCGCGCGCACTGACAGGCATCTTATCCCATGAGACAACAACTTCGTCAGGCACACAGCGACGAACCCACGCCAGAGATCGAATGAGTAGATCATAATGTGCATCTGCGAGGGTGAATGGAACTTCTTGTTGCATCTGAGCCCGTGCCTGAATATGTTCTCGCATCAACGGGTGACGGAAGGCAACAAAGCCGTCGCGCACCGAGACGAGTCTACGGAGCGGCTGGAAAACATCGCGATCCATATTTGCCGGTCGGGCGCCAACTTTAAGTGTATTCAAGTCGACAGCTAGGAGCTGTTCTACTTCCTGAGGGCGGAGCGGGCGTTCCGCTGCTGTCAACCAAGCGAGAAGGCTTTGAGTGCCTCGGCGTTGGAGATTGGTGCTGCGCAAGTGCATGTCGATGAGATCACCGAGGGTGTTAGGGATCTTGGATACCGCAGCATTCATCTCGTTGTAGGTGGGCTGGTTACGAAGAGCTTCGACCGCGAGCTGAGCCCACGCAAAGCAGCCCTGTGAGCGAGCTACAAGAGCCATTGCCAGAATTTCGCGCTGGGTAGCGTCCAAGCCGGAGAAGGCTGAGTCAAACATCATCATATCACCAATTGCGGCTTCCATATCGCCCTGGGTAATTGAAGCATTCATCGCAATTTGATGAGTGTTTGTAGTCTCACGGATGGGGATCTGGTCGGTGGACATGGGACGAGTGAACACGATGAGTTTCGATGAGGTGTTCATCACTGTGTCTTGGAGGAGGCCGAGGAATGCTGCCACGGTGCCTTCGGCGTGTTTCATTTGATCCATACCATCGACAACAATCATGAAATGCAGGTTCGATTGTACCGCGGTGCGGATAGCGGTCCACAGGAGGCCCTCGACCTGAGGGTCAGAAGCACCCATCACGGCCTGATTCATTGCATCAGTGATAGATGCCAGGACATCTTCCTGGGTCTTTCGACTGGTAACACAACGATCAAGCATCTGGATCAGAATACCCTTGAGAATGCTGAGGGTAAGAGTTGTGATGGGTACATCTGATCGAATCATAATAGGAATAACATTCCAGACATCGTATTCAGAGGAGACTTGCAATCTCTCGATGGTCCATTGCGCCAGAGCACTTTTTCCCGCACCAGGGTTGCCGCGAACAAGCATCATACTGCGCGGGCCAACGGTAAAGGTGGTAAGATGCGGATCAAACCAGGAGAAAGACCCGTCCGCTAATGAGCGACTCTGATTTTCCAACAACATGTGGAGAGGGCGATCTTGCAATTCAAGGAACTGGTAGATGTCTTGGAGGTCCACCTGCTGTGCCTTGCTGACACCCGTCCCTAGGACGATTCCGGAGATACAACGCCAATGGGTGGTAAAACGATTGAAATAACAGAAAAAGGCGCTATCAACAGCCTCATCCATGGCCAGCCAATTTTGGTTCCGCGATGCCTGTCTGTACTCTGCTGCTACATGCACAACAAGCTGCAGCAAATGAGCGTAGATTTCCCCCACCTCTTGCTGCAGGGCCCGCGAACCCTGGAATGCACTTTCCTGTTGGAGCAGCAGCGAAATGCCTAGTGTAACGCGACCAAAGCGCCCGAAGAGGTCGTCGACGACATCGATATTTTCAATGCCCATCTAACATTCAATCAGCCTTGAATGGCTGCGCGATAATACCCTGATAACAAACTTACTTCAAGCAGGAGAAGGACGGTGCCCCAGACCATCTTTGAGGCTTCTTCAGCTCCATCCATGAAGCCTGCAACCGAGTCCTTGAGCGAGCCAACCGCGAAGGCCAGACGAGAGGCGCGTCTGAGAGCAAGATCAAGCCGACTTCCATCTGCAGGCATGCGTCGCAATCGCTCGGCTGCAATTGCGTCGAAAAAGACATCGACGGTCGGCGATTTAGACTGGAGTTCATTGGATGTTATCCCTAGTCGAGAAGGATATTCTCGGGCGACGGAGTCAACTGTCTCCCGAAGGATTGGGAGCGACGTCGCACCCCCATCGACAGCACTGGTTCCCGCCGTGAGAGGGGCCGACATGCTGTACAATTCTGGTTATTGGAGGGTATAATTTACATGGCTCATCAGAGATAGCCGCGGGGAGATCCAGGTAGGTAGTTATATGGAACAGGCCGTCCTTGTCATGGGGCACCGTTAACCGGGTCCCAAGCAATCCTGACATCATGAGTTACCCATCCATGGCATCGTCATAGATGGAACAATCTCTCCCCCATCCCGCACACAGCTAGAGTTTCTGGGGCGTCATAAATTCCCCAATCATGATTCACGTGGAGTTGGCGTAGTCGTTTTGTCATGTTGTCAGGCGATTCGGCGTCATGGTGTTGTTGTTAAGTCAATGACGTCGGCCGATGGAAGCTCTTCCATTGTGGTTTGGGAGCGGGTAACCGACAAAGGAGATGAGAATGCATTATTGGGTCGGGGGAAGGCGGGAGCCCGATCCATGGGTCGTAGTCCGTTTAAAGTTGAAACTATGTGCGAAGGAGCCACCTATCGGGTGTACATTGGATGGAGCGGGTTCTAATTGATGTAAGAAGAGCTGGCAAGTTGGGTCCTGTGTTGATGGGAAAAGAGAAGAGAAGAAGCAGTTGGTTCGAATCGCATCATGACGGGGAGTGCCATCACGTGGGCGCGTGAGGGTCCCCAGTAGGCACTGGCAGTCATATAAATCATTTACTTTGCAACTAAACTTTTTGGCGGAAGTAATGACCGAAACCTTATCTAACATCGTTGGACGATTATTCTGTTTGAATTTGAAGGAGAACAAGAAAAGACAAGAAAAATATTGCAGCCGGATCATGGGGGTGCTCGTGTCCCTTGCATGTCCCCCACAAAAATTAAGGGAGCTCCCTACAACGAAAGCGAAGAGCAAGGCACAATAGGCACGCGTACCCCTCCTTCGACTCTGTTTTATAAAATATTATGTATTTCTTTCTTTTTCTTTTTTTTTTTTTTTTTTCAACATTGGTTTCTTTTTCATTAAACCAAAAATAACCCCCCTTATCTAAGTAGTCGATGGGAAGCCAGTCCCTCCTGAGGATATATATATAACGTTAACTACAAATTTAAGCTTCGGCGACGATCCTGATTCGCAGTAGTCTGACCCAACTTATTCCTGTGTCAAGAACTTTAGAAGACAAAGTTTAGGTTCTCCTCCAGAACGAGAACAAGCAACTTAAATCCCATCGCGCCTTAATATGTCCTCCCAATATTTTCCTTCAAGTTACCCCTTCTGGGAATAGAGAAGCAAGGGAAAATACGCGGCTAGTGCGGAAGGGGGGATCTGGGCGTGTCGATATTTCAAGCCAAAAGGCCGAAGAATTATTCTTTTCATTATCTCGTTTACCATACATCATAGCACAAAAGCCCACCCCATTGCCAATGCACCCCTAAAGTAGATACCCGGATCGTTTTCAACTCGACACCACAATAAAGCGGCGATCTCGGAACCATCCCCAAGAGCGAAAAAATGCCCCTAGCCTACACCTTACCAACACTGCGCAGACAAGATCCAACCACCCGAGGCATTAATACACTGATCCGGTCCCCCGGTCTGCTGCCGATCGCCAGAGCAGTTATTAGAATGATAGAGGTAGCAAAACGACCCCTGTGTTGGCCAATAAGAGGCCATGCCCCGAGGGAAAGAGAAGCATTGGCCCGGCTGCCAATTCGAGTATCGTTGCCATCCGTAGCCCTGACAGCTGTCGGCGCAGTAGCAGGGTTTTGTACCCATGTCTCCAACTGCGGAGGCGGTTCCGGCAAGGAGGAGGCATAGACCAGATATATATGGGATCTTCATTTTGGTAATGGTTTTCTATGTCTGGGGTTAGATTATTGGATTCGGACTCGTGAGTGTGTCTCTGACAGGGTTGGCTTACTAGGGATTAGGCCGAGGAATTGGCGTGGTTTGGACTTTGTGGTTTGGAATCAGGTTACGGGGTGGGGAAAAAGCTGTGTTAAATATGTCTACGGCTGGATACAAATGGGCCCTTTTCGTGCTTCCACGAGCTCAGTGGCGAAGGAGTAAAGAGTGAGTGGATAAGATCTATGAGCGGACTAAATACCGCTAGACGAGGGTACCTATTCAGATGCTGAGATCCGATTGATCGACGTAGCTTACCGTTAAGCTGAATATACTAAGAAAAACTGGATGAACCACAAACTTTTGGTTCCAGAAGAGCAACTCTAAGCTTCGTAATTGGTTATGCAGTGGCATTGGTTGCTATTCCCAGATTCATAGTGGATGCGAAGGCGGGCTAGTTGCCGCTAGCTCAGATCTATAGGTATGGTCGGATTGGTCCCGAGTCGCTAACTTAGGGGCAGGAAAGCGCCTGAAGAAATCGAACCAACCCAATCTTCGCCCAGTCCTTCGTTTTGTGGGACAAACCGGAGAATACCCAGGGTATGTCGGGGCGATACCGAGTGCGAGACCCGCCAATTTAGTCTTTTACTAATACTTTCTAATATACGGCGGTTTTATGTCAGTGAATGGCAAAGCCACAGTCAACACCATCTCACACGATCAAGGCTATCGACGTCTCCTCCTTCCTTTCCAGCATTTATTCAAGAAATTTATTTTATAACAAGCCCATGAGGTACTAACCCCTGGATATTGGCGGCATCGCCTTACTACAACTTTCATTGATCGATACTCGATAATTGATGAGTGAACAACGAAACAGAGACAATCATAAAAGGGATCCGGCCCTCAGAGTTTAGCCGAAGCGGTTTCTTCCAAATCAAACTCGGTAGTACACAATAAGAGCGTATCCCGGAGCGCCTAGAAAAAAAAAGAAATTAGAATCTCATACAACCATCTACAGGTAACGTAATAACGTTACTTACCCCAAGTCTGTGCTTCCGGTTCACCTCTTGATAGTCCTCGCCAGCAATCATGTCACAGAAATGTCTGATCGAGGGATAATGCACGATGGAGATCTCATTCCACCAGTCCTGTTCGGGGCGATCGTAGCTCCCCCGCGAGTCCGTATCCTCGGATGAGGCAGGCCGGATGACATTTCCCACCAGCTTGGCGTTTCCGCCTCGCTTAGATGCGACTGGATTGAAGCCCTGCGGTGGTGGTTAGCTGGGAAAGGAAAAATAAAGGGTGGGACCTGCTATACCTGGCCGTATTGGAAGTAATTTTTCTTCCCATCCGGATGGTGGAAATGCAATAAGTTGAGCATTGTAACAGGTTTATCATGCACCTTGACGAGCTCATTCATGAAATCGAACAGCTCACCCGAGACCTCCAGGTTTTGAGACGAGCTCTCCGCTTGAACGCGATCGAGCGATCCCGTCAGTGGGATACCCGCAGCATCGCGCTTAAGCATTGCATCGCGCTCGGGGTAGGTGTTGAGGAGCTTAGAAGGGATTCCGACTTTGAGTTTATATTCCTTGGTGATGAAGGAGGAAAGCGGGGAGGGGATGGCGGGCTCCGTGGCATTTAGTGCTTGCAACAGCAGGAGCAGATCCCATTTCTCTGATAATATAGGGTTCACGTCAAGGGTTGTGGGACTAATGATGACTCGTCTGGGCCGGGATGCGACTACGACTTTAACAACGGGGGACCTTTTGAGCTCGTGGGCAAAGTTCTCCGCCTTGATGCCAGGCTGCAGGGAAAGGAGGTGCAGGGTCAGTGCGGGCATTTTGGGAGGGGCCGATCGGTCTTGGGGGATGTGGTGTGATTAAGGTTGTCGGACAGATGGAGATGGAAGAATCGCAGAAGTTCAGTGGGATTTACAGATGGTCGTAATTGTTTCTTGATTGATGAGGGATGACGAGTGGAGTTGGGCTAATAGCCGGAGCCTCGGTTGTTTGGATGTTTGAATTGTATGCGCTCCCGAGCTGCATCCAGCTACACCATACTCTTCACAGCTCCTCCAGCAAACACCTTTACTTGCGAAGAGTAGCTGAGAGGCTCATGAGGTACAAGTCCACGGTTAAAAGAAGGGCCCCAGATCCATATAACCAAGGCCGCTTCTGATTGGTCGATTGCTTGGACTCTCATCGGTTTCTGGCAATAGCCATCAGGTGACATTTCGCTGCCTCAGTCAACAATAACTTGCATTTTAACGGAGTATTATTCCCCCACTCCAATAATAATAAACATTCCACTAACTACTAGTAGTTAACCGCATACTCCATTGATGATATAACCAGCGACGTCTTTTTGGGCTGCACGGCTCTCAGTGGACGAGGCTGCTTCTTCGACCTTTAGGAGCGGAAACAAATCATGAGGCGACGCGACAGCTCGAATTTTATACGCGTTGGTGACTCTTCCAGTTGATATCCAGTTGATGGGGGGTTAAATGCTAATGAGATGTGGCACCTCACATGGGAATGGGAAGGCATAGGGTCCAGTCATCATTTAATATTTTCAGGGCAGCTAGGCCTACCAGGGAAGACGGCATCGATGGAGATGGCGTTCAATATCCAAGGAAAAAGGGATAAACTTGTCTACTCCCTAGTATATTATTTCATATGCACAAATCCGCGAATATTGGAAATAAATACATACTGGACATTTGAGGCATTGACTCAGGTACTTAGATACCGAACGTGAATGATCTGCGTTCTATTCAGCCACCCACTCGAGCAGCACAATAAACTCACATATTATCGACACTGCAGCGTTCCAAATTGGATAGGTCATCTGCAGGGGACTTTGATTGATGAGGTTTTACCGTTCAAGCTATATCCAGGGGCGAATATATTATCAATATTGTGCAAATTATTTGACAAGTTCTCCGTCAATTCTTTTCCATTGCTTTTCAAGATGGCTGCTCTGAGTTTGCTATGTTGATCAATCGAGGGCAAAGCCTGGCTTCTCCATCATTGACTTTGGTAGAATTAGATTATTAAGGCCCCTCTTTCCAATTCGGACCTATCGATAAAAGCAATGAATTGGAAATAGAAAGGGGGCTTTCGGTCATCAAAGTTTAAGCCTTTATGGAAGACACCCGTACAGAATCTAAAATATAAATAGCGGCAAACAGCCATTCACTGAATCCTGATCCAGGCCAGCTGCAAGCCAATCAACTCCCTGTGTTCGATCTGTTCCCCAAGCTCAACATATCCACCATGCGTTTCCTCTACTCCATCACGGCCGCCTCCGTTGTGGTCGGCAACACAATGGTGTCGGCCCTCTTCGCCCCCCAGCTCCACCCCTCCTGCGCCCGGGTCCCCGAAACCATCAGCCAAATGGACTTGGAGGGATCCTGCGAAGACCTCAAAACCGAGCTTTGTAGCCACGGTTGCAAAGTATCCGCATCCGACTACGAGAAGTTCTTCAAAGCTGCCTTCTTCTCCCCCGCCATGTACAACGGAGCCAAGGGCCTTGGTATCCCCGATCACAGCCAGGTGACTTACGAACTCATTGACGAAATTTACGACCAGACCAAGGAGATGTGTGATTCGACCATTGAGTGGGAGAACGACGTGTGCGAGGAGCAGGATCTCGGTGATTTCGCGGAGTGTTTCCAGGAAAACATTTGGTCATGCATGCTGCAGCATGGGGACAAGAATTCGACTCTGTCTGGTTCGGCGTGTCAGGTATACAACACTTATTTTGGCGATGATGTGCAGTGGCGTCTGGATCTGAGGGATCAGATTAGCAACTTCACTGAGACATGCCCTCACTAAGTTCAATGTTGTTGGTAAGTACTCTGTAAAAGGGGCCCCCTTACCCTCTTCGATTTGGTGTATAGAGGATGGAAAGCTAATAGAAACTAAAAGGTCTGGGGAGGAGTTGATGGTAATGCGATTGGATTCTTTGGTTCAGACCATACTCAGCCTGGAGCATTCATGTACTTCCTGTTTGTGTTTCAGCGCATCCAACGTATAAACGACCATAATATGGTATATCTAGCTACAGATACAATAATCATTAATATCGAAGAGTGTCTGGGGAATTCGGCTTCTACCCACACTAGTGGTGTAAATTTACCTATGTGTTGCACCTCCTTTACTTCATCGACTTCGACATGACTGACTGTCAGCACCTGGTAAGCTCAGCTCGCGGACAATCG
Source organism: Aspergillus diversus (assembly GCA_027569885.1). Taxonomy (NCBI): domain Eukaryota; kingdom Fungi; phylum Ascomycota; class Eurotiomycetes; order Eurotiales; family Aspergillaceae; genus Aspergillus; species Aspergillus diversus. The sequence goes on from JAPDKZ010000058.1 coordinate 193,401, forward strand.
GATCAGCAAATCCATTTCCGTTGTATCCCATGCACCACTATATCCAAAATACAACGGAGATTTACCCGACTATCACGAAAACTATATTTATTATCCATGGTAGGATCCACAAGTGGTGGAACAGCCGAGGAACAAAAATTGCGACGGAGGCTGAAACCCTACCCGAAACAAACCGAAGGACACAAACGAACCACTTCATCATAGGGCCTCTATCATTGGCTATTGGACGTTTCCACACTGCTTCCCCATAATTTAAGTTCCGCTCAATCTATGCTTACAAGCATTAAGGAGATGGTTGAGAGCTTGCATGGAAGCCGAGCGTCAACGGCGGTGGGATTGGCTAGCAGGGCATCACGTCTTATCTTACCAGCAATTTTCAATTCCTCTGGGCCGGTGTCCCAGTTCGGGATTGGGCTGTGGAGAAATTTTTGGAGAATAAAAAACAAATTGCTGCTGTTATCGCGTCTATGTCTCCTGTTATCCTTCTCATTGTGTTCAACATCTTAAAAAGAAGTTCCACATCCTCACTAATTTTAGAACAGTTATCGGAAACGATGTTTTAGGCTTCAATCAGGAAGGAACTCACTTCCCCAGGGCAAGAACCTAGCCCCTAAGCAAGTTACTCCCCATCATGATGGCGAAGATCCAATTCCCTAAACATCACGGGAATGGAACTGCGGTACGAAACAATTGTACGTCAGGGTCGGAATCCTGCGATGAAGAAATATGAGGCCGGTTCAATTGCGGTCCCAAATGGTGGGGACAGCCGAGACGTTGTAACAATGGGGCCATCATGTATCAAGCTTTGCCGAGCAGCGCAACGGTCACCAAAGGCCCAATGCAAAGTGGATCCCACAACCAAAAGCACGCAAAAGAATGCCAGAAACAAATAATTATGCCGTTCTCAAGTAGATTGCAAAAGGCGAAAGGCGCGAATCCTCGTATATCTAAACCATGCAGACTCGTCAGCTCGATGGGTGTTTATCCACAACCTACCCAGGTTTTATCTTCCAGCAAACCGTATACTCGAATTTTTCTCTCCCCAATCAATCACAGGCATGTCTCATCCTTCCAGTGGTCATCTAGAAAAGATGATCAAACTTGGCGGTAATGTTGTCTCTTTCTGATTCGATGGGCTCGTTGCCGGCGGAGACCTTACAGGGCTGCCTTGGCGGATCATAGCATCCTATCTCATCTTGTACATGCAAGTTACATGATGTAGGATCATCTCAGATTGATGCTTGTTTCTCTTTGCTATCCATGATGGCCACTGAGAGTCCATGAATTGCCCACGAGGTCGATGATCGTGATCCTTCTCTCGGCCAGGATTGCTCGAGCTCGAGTATCTAGAGATTCAAGGTCATTCAAAAGGAACCGGTAAACCCCATCGTGGGGGAGAGGAGGCTTACTTTCTGTGCACCAATTCTACTTTCTATTCTTATCAGTCATGCCTACGCTGGACGTGAGCGAACTGAATATCGCCATTTCGGTTTTTGGTATGGAATACCTACCCCATCATCATACCGTGCAGACGCGATGCAATGGAGTAGCTGACACTGCCAAGGAGGTTTTATCATTCTGTTTGGTGTTTTCTCGGCCAAGATCCGGAATGTCCTATATCTTGGCGAAGCGCGTGAGTGAAAGCCCTTAGGAACCCTAAATTGGCCCCGTCCATTCGCTGAGCCACTCCCAGTCCCGGCAGTCTTGGCTGGTATCATCCTCGGTCCAGGTGTAGCCAAGATCCTCGGCGCTAATGAATGGAAATCTGCGGTCAATGACGAGGAAGGATCCATCATGCTTGTGCGCGATAAGCATCCCTACCTACCAGCGTTTTACATTCCCTCCCCCGGCTGATTGGCTGACGCTACTAGGGCGTGTGTCGTGTTGTCATTGGCGTCCAGCTGGTGATTGCGGGTTATCAATTGCCGGCTAAGTATCAACTTACACGCTGGAAGGAGATGTTCATCATTCTCATTCCGAAAATGGCCTTGATGTGGCTTTGTACTTCCTGTTGCATCCTAATCGCCATTCCGAACATATCCTTCGTGCGTGTTATCGTCCTACCTACCTCCCAAGCCACCGTCGCTAACCGCACATAACCCTAGCTCTGTGCCCTAGTTATTGCATCCTGCGTCACTTCCATTGACCCCATTTTGTCCCAGGCAATTGCCAAGGGTCCGTTTGCCGATAAATATGTGGCGCGCGATTTGCGCGAAATAATTTCCTCGGAGGCAGGAGCGAATGATGGATTCGGCTTTCCGTTTCTGATGCTAGCCACAGAGCTTTTGAGACACACGCAGGGCCCCAGTGATACACACCATGGAACCCATGCGGAATCTATTATTGTGAGATCTGGGGAAATTGGCCGGCTTGGCGGAGGAGTTAGTACGGCACTGACCCAGTGGCTGTTAGAGACATGTCTCTACTACGTGCTCCTAGGGGCGGTTTACGGCGCGCTCGTAGGATTTGGCACTTTACGTATGCTGCGTTCTTGTGTGCGACGGTAACTCTTTCTCTCTCTTTGGCACGGTTGCCATTCTAACATACCGTACTGACACAGATTCTAGGAAGTGGATTGACACCGAAAGTTATCTTCTCTTCCCCACGGCCTTAGGCGTAAGTTACTGATCCCTAGGGTTATCATTCCAGTGAACGACCACTAACACACCACTCCCTCCCCTAGCTATTCTTAATTGGAACCTGTGGGTGCATTGGCTCAAATGACCTTTTAGCTTGCTTTGCCGCTGGGAGTGCCCTGAACTGGGACGGAGCCTACCTTGCTGAAACCGAGGCATTGCATGATGAGGTCAACTCCACCGTCGATATGATCCTCAACTTTGGAGGGTTCATGTTCATCGGGGCCATGTTACCGTGGGATGAATTCTTCCACATTGAAGGGATAGGCATCACTCTTCCGCGGATGTTTCTCTTAGGCATCCTAGTATTGTTCCTGCGTCGGATCCCCAGCAGCTTGATCTTTTATAAAGCTTTGCCCCGAGTGTGCAAAAACTGGAAAGAGGCCCTGTTTATGGGTTATTTTGGCCCAATTGGTGAGATTCAATCCCCCTTCCCAGTTCTATTTTGGCTTTCATTGTTTCGGACCTAATTAGCGAGTGAGCAGCACTAACACTTGCTTGGCTAGGGATTGGGGCCGTCTTCTATGTGGAACACACACGTCATTTGTTCCCAAAACCCGGCGAAGGGGATGAAGAAGAGACTCGCCTTCTACAAGTCATGGAACCAGGTATGTATAAAATTCTCCTCCCCTCTCAACCCCAATGAAAAAGTGGCATACATATATTAACAGCCCCGGAAGTCGTTTACTTCCTAGTGATCTTCTCGATCGTCGTCCACGGACTTTCCATCCCCATATTAAACTTCATCTACAAACGCGCCCGGGTTCCGCCAATTGTAGACCCATCAGGCCCAGCAGAGATCCATCCGCTCTCTACCCACATGGCCCTTCCCAAAAATAGCTTTGCCCACTCAAAGTGCCGCTCCGTTATGGTCTATAATCGATTCACGCGGTGCAACCACCCGGATAACCCCGGCTGGAATCTCCCTCGTGACTACCTTGAGGACCTTCGCGCATATCGACTTAATTCTGAGACATTTGAACTCCAGAGGATGGATAATGCAGTTTAGGTTTGGATGCATACGTACAGGTGTTAAAATGTGGCATATGTTAAACTTTCAGCGCATTTGCTGTAGATTATCAGTTTTACTTTAACATACAACAATTGCGGGTTGTCGTTGTTTTCGATAAACCATTGTAACACTATCTTTTTTTTTTTTTTTTTTTTTTTTTAATACTATACTGCAGAAGGTGTGCTTGGTTTCGATTTCCCGCTTCTTTCGGCCCATTCGAGGCGACTTTCAACGGGACTCATTGTTTGAACGGAAATAAAATCTATTCCAGTTTCAATCCTGTCCCCGATTTATTTGTCCGCGACAAATGCAAAATACCTCCGACACAATCCAGCCGTAAATACATCATCGATATGAGATGTTGTAAGTCCCTACTCATGTGGTTGAGCAGCGTGCCTAAGGCATTAATTTATCAACCAAGGTTCAATTAGCAAGCTATTCGACATCCGAATAATATGGATGAGTTCCATTGGATGGTTGGATATTATGTCAGCTCATAACTAGTTCTGCCGTTTGGTGAAATGACCAATGTGCATAACTCCTTATTTATTCGGAGCTTGAAAATGTGTTGAGCATGAAAAGATTTGAGGGGAAAGGGACTAGAGATACATGCGGGGCCTAGCCCCTCAAGACTAGAGGGTTGCAGCCTGGTTCATTGCCGCTGAGGCCACTCCCCTAGAAATTACTCCAATATCCCTAAACTACGGTTAATGTCGTTTAGGCGTAGCAGGAATATATACAACGCAACCAAGAGTGTCACACCGTCATTATATACAAGTTAGCAATTCTATTTACATTATCCACTACTATAAAGTACAGTAAAAGATGTAGGTGCCATCAAACCCCTATACATTAGGGGTTGATCGAGGTTTCCGTGGCCACATCCCCTGTAACTGCTCCCCCCAACCATTGCGAGCCCGCTCATTTACCCCTGCGAGTGCGGTTAGCAATAGCAGCATGTCTTAAGATATATTCAGGAAACCCACCGTAGATAATGGCGTCCGCGAAACCGTGGCATATGATACACGACTGCTTGCATTGTGAGACAGGGATCTGAGGTCATGCGTCTAGAGGTCACGGGACAACTAACATTGTCAATAATACTGAGAGCGAGGGGTGACTGTCGCCCCGTCACTCCGTGATACACGCGAACCGCAGTGGGAATCACCCAAATCAACGCGTACACTGTTGGATAAATCATCATTCGCAGGGATATCTGGTACGTTGGTTTTCCTCACGTTAGCTAAAGACAATGGAGACAAAAAGCTTGATGTAAACATAGGCTCACATTTTTTAATGATGGGCTGGGGTGCAGGGATCCGGAATGGTTGGGGAGTCCTGCCTGCCCGTCCAATATTTGCCACTGCTGCAACTCAGTGGGCAGCGCACTCGCGTTTATCTCGTGGTCACTCGAGATGGATTTATGCGACCTATACAAGAAGATGCATAGGCGGGTATAGAGGCCCAAGATGATAAATATGATCACCCATCGGGGGGTGAAATTGACCAGCAATCTGATCCGGTCGCTCGTGAACCAGCACCCTGTATTGGCCAATCAACTTGACGCTCGAGATATGGAAACGAATGAATGACGAATGTGACCTACAAGCACCGATGTTACCATATCCCACAAGAAAGAGACCAAGGGTAGCCCAGAGAGTCGATAGAATCCATGGGGCGCACCATAGAACGATTCGATACTCCTGAACCCAGGATGCGGCCCACGTGTGATCCATCAGGATAAGGTAGGTGCAGACGGCAATGGTGAGGATCCAGTAGTCCGCTGGGTATCGAGTTAGCCAGGCGCCAACTCTGCATTTCCGATCCCATTAATCGAGGGGTTCTCACTTTGAATAACGAACATCTGGTTGACGAATCCGTTAAAGCCACAAAAGGCACGCTGTGGTTCATCCCATATATGACGCCCAGCAATGTTCATGCTCGCCGATACCGTGACGTTCAAGGCCATCATGAAGTCACTCAGCCCCAGTCCTAGTGATCTTTTAGAAAGCCAGTCTCCCACAAGAGAATGTTTTGGGAGATTAAGCCTTACCCAGGATCAACTGATGACGGAACGTGCGAAGGGAGGGCACAACCTGCCCATTTGGTAAGCGTTTCCTTTAACTGACGGTATGAGGAGGTGGAATGTCATCCTTACAATAAAGCTTAGAATAATCCATCCACCCCCGATCACGGATAGTGACGACACTATCAAGATAAATAGACATAGTTTTCTCTCTGCTTCGAGTGAACTTGGTGCGGAGAGGGCTGTCTGTGACACGAGGTCATCCATTAACCGAAACCAGTACAAGGCGACCAGAAGTTGCGCAAGAAATTTCCAAAACCATTGTTGATTGTCGGGACTGAGAGGCAGATGCTCAGATTTTATAATTATGGAAATTCTCTCCAGATTGTTGGTACCGCGGGTATGGGTGTTCTGCCTCCAAATGCATAACTATACACTTGTCACATATTAGGAGCTGATCCGCGGAGTTGATCACCCCACGCCCACTAGTGCGGTCGTCATCAGACCAATTACTGAGGCTTCAAGAGCCAGCCGATAGTCCCAAACGAACGGGTATAAGGGGATAAAAATAAAATGGGCAGTGATAACGCATTTAACATCAATTGTCCCTGTGCAGCATCTCCGAGGTAAACGGGAGCGCAAGGCTGTCCCAGCAAATTCCACCAACACCTGGTTCAGTATCACTGGGTAAAATTAAGAAATTCTGATAGAGATTCCCCTTTATGCTGGAGAAAATCTTGAAAACTGGCTTGGGACATATTGAGCAACGGCAACCTCCGTCACGCGCCCCATGGCTGAGCGTATCTTGATGGAGACCATCAATTGGTCATCCCAGCGATATGACGCCGCCACCATTCAAGAGATGTGAATACGATGGCCTGAATATTGAGCCGCGCGGGATTACTACCGACGATAGTTGGAAACTGAGGCTGAATTACCGTGTCGCATCAACATGAAGTGACGGGGACTCGATCTCTTTCGTGATGATATAATATTTTCTGTCTGCTGACCACGGCGCAAATTGCGGCTAATTATGGGATAGGGTCGAGTGGTAAAATCAAGTTCTAAGTAGGACTCCCACAAAAGCCGACCGGTGCTTATCATGGCATGGACGCTGGAGGATCAGCGGCTCCTGACCTTTCTGTCTCATATTGCTTTTCCCGCGGAACTGGTGTGATAATGATGACGAACCAGTAAGAGACCAGATTCCAGTGGATCACCCACGAACGGCGCGAAGCTCGGACTTGGGAATCGATCGTGCCCCCAGATACCGGAACGCTAGAATTGGCATTCTCTGTTTCCAACTCTCTGCGCTTCTTGGTGGTCGTGTGGAGTGCTCGCAGCCCTTATATGCCCACATTCTGCGGAGAGTTCCGAGGCATTAATATACACACGATAAAAAAATATTTTCCCTTCAAAACTACAATGTTGACCAGGGCCACTTGGAATGAGGAAAAGGAAAACAGTCATCATAATTGCATTATTGACATAACCGCCAATACGAGGGAGCCTAGAGTCCCGACATCATATGATGCAACGTGTGCAGGCGAGGTACTCGTAGCTGCCCCGGATCCTGAGTCAGTTGTAGTCGCAGAGCCAGTGGAGAAGGATGTGGTCGAAAAGCCACACTCCGACAAGATGCTGTGGATACCTGCGAATTGTCCCTGGTTAGATAAAGGAGATGACAATGTGAGCAATCGAAAAATGTGGAATTTACCGTTATCGCTGCCTTCATCCACAGCAACGCACGCATCGCATAGGGGCATCTGATCGGACATTTTAGGGACATTACAGATGCAGGTGAGCTGCCCGCGCTCATTGTTGAATTTATTATCGCAGGATGCCGTAACGCTTGCGACGGGTGAGCACACTGATTGGCATCCTGTCGGAATGCTGGTAATTTGCGCGTCTGGGGATGCCTGCGTCACGGCCAAAAGCCACATCAGTAACCACAAAACTATCCAAAGGGCCGTTAAAATATACATAATAATCACAGAAATTACGAAATGAGGAGATCTTACATCCCCGGACGTTGCGAAGTGGAGAGTCATATATGTAGGCAACTGCCACGGAGCCTACGTCATTGATGAGCGCTTCCGGAGTACCTGAATAGCACCAACAGCTTTTATGGGATACTTATTCTCGGTTACGCCGAGGTGGGCTATTTAACCTTATCCAGGACATCTAAAGCCGTGGTCTATATGCGCGCTGCGAGTCGGCTTAAATGAATCTGGAGTCAATTGGGTCTTATTAAACTATACGACAACCTTACGGCCTGCTGGACTTTTCGACCCCGGATTTCATGTGGTTCGCAGCTTTCTGGTTCCAATTCGATAATGCCTTGGTTGTTTCGGGGTTGCGCACAGGCTCAAGCAAGATACTGTTGTGAATTTGTCCGTTTGCCATGGCTGTTTCGACCCTCTAGCCTTAGGAAGAGGGCATCACGCGTCATCTCCACAGCTCAAATACGGTCCACTCTCGGAGGCCTTTTACGTATTGCTCCTATCGGAGTAGCCGTGGCTTGGTAAAATAGCACCGTCCGCGAGATTTTGCCGGGAAGCCTTTGCGAATCAACCAGCTGTACCACGGGAATTGCCAAATCACGCTAGGTAGTTCTGTTGGCGGAATCTGTTCGAGCCTCCGTTCAGGGACTTCAAGTCGCGAGTGTAAAAGTCATAGTATTCACCTTTCGCATAGCTACCCCACGTAGGCCGAACGGGATAGCCGAACGGGATACCCTGTCCTCTAGGCACTCTCCAACACCTCATGCGCCCGAGCAAGGGTTTTTTCTATGCACTCGGGTACTACCGAGTATGGCGCCAACAAAGCGTTAGGTGGTGGGATAAAGGGCAAGAATGCCAGAATTGGCCATTAACCCTGGCGTGGGTTTTAGGCGGATTGTTACAGGAATTTGAACAATTTATACATCGACGTTTTCCCATATCGGGCTTCTCAAACCGTTGAAAATGGACACGAAAGGCCTGCTGGTTTGCCCAACTCATTAATCGCAACCCAAATTTGACTTTTAAGTCCTTCTCAACGTGGCAAGAGGCTTGAGATGGTTTTCGGCGACGTCACCAAAAGCTTCGCAGGTCGTCTGGTGGCTTCAGAACAATTCGATAAGCTCGCACCTGTTAAATTTGGGAAACCTTCCTGAAATTCCCAGACGCTCGGTTGGCTGAAATTCGAAATAGCTCTGAGGGGGAACGACTAGTAAATGTTCCTGGGGTACTAGCTAAAACCTCAAAGAGTTGTTTGGTGATGGGAATTTATAGCCGGAGTGGCATGGAAACCGCAACAAGACATATTGCAACACAAAGGATACCCTCATACAGTTTCACATACGGTGGGAATTTATTTGTCAGAATTACTAGGTGTTCATGTTCAATAACCGTGAGGTGGAACAGACACCCTCAGGGTCTGGAGCGACCGCCGGGAAGTCTTATACGTCATCAGCCACTCCCCATACCGTCCTTCCCCCACGGCTGATAAATCACGAAAACTAAAATAAAATAAAGAACAATGGCGTAGGATCAATGGCCTTGTATGTCTTAATGGAGACCAATTAACCGCCAAAATGACAGCTGAGGTGAAACAATCTGCGCCTGACATTGGGCTCGATATACCGTTGGCTTGTAATCCGACTAACGCCTCTGAGCGACCAGAGCATGTAAGATTCACTGGGAAAGGCCTTGACACGGAAGCACGAGTCACAGGTATTCTGCCAATTCCTTACATGAGATTGCCTAAACTCACTTCTTGATAGATAGTGGTCGACTGGATATAAATCTCGAGGAAGAAGATGAGGCAAATATTGCCGACTTTCTAAACACCTTGAAACCACAAGCGGCTACTAAAACTCGCCGAAAACATGCTGTGGCAGACGACCTCAAATTTCCCGTGAAACTAAATCTTGTTATCCACGTTGTTGGGTCGCGTGGGGATGTTCAGCCTTTCATTGTATTGGGCCAGGCGTTGCAAAGACATGGTCATCGTGTGCGCCTGGCCACCCACCTAGTATTCCGGGACTTCGTAAAGGAGCATGGCCTGGAATTTTTTAACATTGGAGGCGATCCAGCCGAGCTGATGTCATTCATGGTTAAGAATCCCAAGCTTATCCCGAAAATGGAGACAGTTTTGCATGGGTCCATTGGGAGACGCCGCAAGGAGATTCGACGCATCATCGGTGGATGTTGGAGATCTTGTTTTGAAGCGGGCGAGGGGATAGACCCCATATGTGATGCCCCGTTATCAGCACCGCCGTTCGTTGCCGATGCCATAATCGCGAACCCCCCGAGCTTTGCTCATATCCACTGTGCTGAAAAACTGTCCATACCTCTACACCTCATGTTCACGTTCGTTTGCCCCATACTTCCCGCGGGTGTTTATCAGCAAGACTCAAGTTTCTCACAGGATGCCATGGTCCCCCACCCAGGCATTTCCCCACCCTCTTGCCAATATCCATACTGCCAATGCAAAGCCTTCCGTAGCCAAGATTGCGTCGTATGCCATCACAGAAATGTTAATATGGCAGGGTCTTGGTGACCTCCAAAACAAATTTCGACGATTTGAATTGGGCTTGGAGCCACTAGATTCGATGCGTGCTCCGAGTCTAATTCATCGATTACGCATACCCTTCACGTATATGTGGTTTGTGACCCTTCCTTTACTCTTCTTGTTGTTTTCTCTTCGTTAGTAGCGGATTGGGCAACTGATTCCTAACCAAGGTCGCCCTCGTTACTCCCTAAACCTAACGATTGGCAATCCTACATTGATGTAACCGGCTTCCACTTCTTGGCGTCCGATCAGGGGTACGAGCCCCCAGGAGACCTAGCCGCCTTTTTAGAAGCTGGGCCTCCCCCGATTTACATTGGCTTCGGGTCAATTGTTGTGGATGACCCCGAAGCGCTTACTCGGACTGTTCTCGAAGCCGTGCGCCTGACGGGTCAGAGAGCACTCGTCTCCCAAGGATGGGGTGGGTTAGGGGCAGACAGCTTCGACCATCCCGATGTTTTTATTCTAGGTAGTGTTCCTCACGACTGGCTATTTAAACGGGTATCATGTGTCGTTCACCATGGTGGCGCCGGCACCACTGCAATTGGACTGGCTTTGGGCCGGCCGACAACAATTGTCCCGTTCTTTGGGGACCAGCCGTTCTGGGGTGCACTTGTCGCAATTAACGAGGCAGGACCATGGCCCATTCCGTTCAACAAACTCACGGCCGATCGACTCGCTGATGCGATTCACCAATGTCTTGAGCCGAAGACTATCACCAAAGCGCAGGAGCTCAGCGAGCGAATTCGGACTGAGAAAGGAGCTGAGGCGGCTGTTGCTAGTTTCCACCATCAGCTGGATCTACGTAAAGTTCAGTGCTCCATATGCCCGGATCGACCAGCAGTATGGCGTATTAGGAAAACCAAGGTTCTGCTCAGTCCTCTTGCGGCATCTGTTCTTGTCCGGGGAAATCACATTGATCCACATAATCTGAAGCTGTAAGTCACTACGTTACTTAGCACAAACAAGCTTCTACACAACGCGCAAATACTAAAAAATGGATAACTCAGTTACCGTGGAAAACACTACGATACTAACACCGATCCACGCGGCCCTTTCTGCGCTGGGGCCGAGGGGGTTGCAGGTGCAGTGGGGAACTTTTTCAAGGGCCTCGTCGGTGTGCCGATAAACATGGTGCAGGGATTCTCCCGACCAGAACATGTACGCTTCGCCAAAGATTTCGAGCTTCCTACCTGTACAGAACGCGCAGCTGCTGTTGGAACAGCTAACGGGTCACGAAACGCTTCTGTAGAAGAACCCGCTGAACAACTTGACGGTGAACGGAACGGTAGCCAACCAAACGGCGAGGCCAACGCTGTGTCATCAAACGGCGACAGTGTTGAGCGAGTATCATCCAGAGAAACATCCCAAACAAGTGAAACAAGCGAAACCTCATCATCAGTGCTAAGCGAGGATGATCCATGCATGGCGAAAAAGTTCTGTCCGTTTCATTGGGTTATAGACAATAGCAGCTATACAAGCCGCAGGTTTTTCAATTGGATTATCGAGGTCCCTATGGGTATAACTCTGCTCATGTCACAGGGATTTCATGAGGCTCCTCGGTGGTATCACGATCGCACGGTGAGGGACATACCTATAGTGCACGGTTTCCAGTCCGGGGTTACCGCTGCGGGCAAGGTTTGTACACAAACTTAACCCTCACATAATGATCCAACCATCTAATAGTGATTCAGGAATTTGGGTATAGCTGTTACGACGGAGTCACAGGCGTAGTGTGCCAACCACGCAAAGGCTGGAAGGAAGGTGGGATAACCGGGATGGCCAAGGGGGTTGGGAAAGGCGTCGGAGGCATCCTTCTCAAACCGCAAGCCGGTATGTACGAGATCTTGCTTTATTGTTTGCTTAGAAAAACTTTTAACTAACACCGCAACCAAGGTCTCTGGGGCTTAGTTGGGTATCCGCTGAATGGAGCCTTTAGAACAATTGAGAAATCGTACGGTACGGATCGACAGGAGTATATTGTCGCGTCGCGGATTCGACAAGGAGACGCAGACATGGCTGACGCAACTGAGGAGGAACGCGCGGCGATATTGGACCGATGGAAAACGGTGCAGAAGGAAATGCACGCCAAAAAGCAACGAAAGGAAAACCGAAAACAACGTCAAAAATGAGAATGAGAATGAGAATGAGAATGAGAATGAGAAATGTATTTTTATGTCTAGCGATTGTGAGCTTTTCCTCTGAACTATATGTATTTTTTATGGGAGAATGAGAATGAGAAATGTATTTTTATGTCTAGCGATTGTGAGCTTTTCCTCTGAACTATATGTATTTTTTATGGTTATGTTAATGCATCGAATTTATGTATCGGCGTTTAAATGCCAGGAGATTACGATAAATACATGAGCTTTACAGATGGAAGCATATGGAATAAAACTCTATTATAAGATTCTCTGTATGGTATCGCGATTTCTATCCAAAAAAAGGTCATTATAAATACAGTACTACCCCCGGACTCACCACCCGATCATAGGCTTAGAGGTGATACTGTACTGGGCTATCGATCGCAACGCCCATTCTCCCCCACCACGCTTCTACTCCCATATCTTCACGCCCACTAAATAATCGTCAGTAAAGGTCAAAAAAGGATAAATATAACAAATCGAGTTTCACTTACTCATCCCGCTTAATAATTGTAGGCTCAGTCTGTCCCTCCGCCTCGTTAGGATTCCTAAACACAACATTATATTTCTAAAAAAAACACAGTTAGCCTGCAAACACTACACATTTCATCAGACGGCAGTGGCCAACTCACCATTCCAAGCGACAGATGGATCGCAGACGGGGAAATAGGGAATTTCTCCTCTGGCGCCCGCCCCTCAATCATAGCAAGGATATTCTTCGCCGCAGCCGCGGCCTGCGCCGAGCCAGGCCGTGCAGCCTTACGAAGACCAGTATCGGCGATATCCCCAACCGCGAAAAGGTTGGGATATTTCTCGTCGATGAATTGCAGGGTAGGTCGGATTCGGATGAAGCCGTTGGCTGGGTTGATTAGGGAATCTGGGGTGGAGAGGGGGAGATCGGAGAGGAGGCTGTTGTTTGCTGTTTGGCCGGTAGCTAGGATGACGAATTGGGTGGAGATTTTGGAGCCGTCAGCGAGTTCGACTTCGAAGGTGTTGCCGTCGTTCTGGAAGCCGTTGGCGGGGATTTTGAGGCGGGAGCCGGTGACAAGACTTTTTAATGGGTTAGTTTTAGGATAGTTGGATGACGGGTAGGTGGACTAACTTGATTCCGAGCTCATCGAAACGCTCCTTGACCAGCTCGTGGAGCTTGGGGTGGAATCCGGGCATGAGGTGTGGTCTAGATTGGACGACTGTGATTTCTTTATCTGGGTACGTTTCCTTCAAATCTGTGGCCATCTGGACACCAACGGCGCCACCGCCGACGATGAGAACGGACTTGGCTCGCTTGGCGTCTGCTTGGTGTTTCTGGAGATAGGCGACTGAGGATAGTTTATCGTCGTTTCTCATTCCTGCAGGCTCAACGAGACGTGTGCCGGTCGCGACAACAAGGTACTCGAATGAAATTTGGCCTGATCCTTGCCATTCTCGGTCCAGTTTGACATATTGTGGTTGGACGGAGAGAACACGGGCTTGGATGACGGTGTGGTTTGTGGGGTTGGCGATCGATGTGAATAGGCCCTTGTATGGGATGAAGGCCTTGTGTTCATGTCCGGGGGTCACAGCGAATCGAGGCTGGTATTCCATTAGTGGGGAGCTCAGAGTTGAAGTGGGGGGGAGTGCTTACAAAAGCGAAGAGATGGTGGAAGTGGCTATGTGGTTCAATTAGGAGTACCTGGTCGAATTTCGTTAGTTTTGTACTGATATGATTTGGAGGGGAATCTGTCGCACCCTGTGTGTACTTGGTACGACGCGTGCGAGCTCCTGCGCGGTCGCCTTGCCCACGTACGATCCTCCAACGACAATGATATTTTTGAGGGCGGTTGCCATAGCGTCGGACTGGCTTATCTCGGACGGGAAAAGGGTGTTGTTGATGATCAATTGTAGGAAAATGAGGAAGATGCATGGAATAAGGAGGAGTTTGTAAAAGTTGCGAGAGAAGAAGTGGTGTTGGAAGCCCCCCATTTCGCGCAACCCCAGCTCATATATGGCTGGCGGGAGAATCATTATCCCTCCAGATGTGTGGTGGCGATCTATTTTTTGCGGGCTCGGCATATTCCTTATCTGATCTGGGTTATCTCCGAGCCCGGGTTTCGGAGAAGGTGGCGGACCACCTCGGATGCCGCTTTCCGACGGAAATGCGGAGGAGAGACATCATCACCAGACGCTAGGACTGAAGACTTTTCCTAATACTATCTAAAGGTGACTGCATGGGGTGCCTAGCTCAGGAGAAAATATGAAAAGTTCAAGATATTTAACTTAGGCTGGGGGCCCATAAAGGAAACGCAATTATTAGCCACTGTGGTGAGTATATATTTCTGAACCCAGCCCCCAACAGTCAACCTCCAAACAAACGTTCAATTTAACAGAAATTAAGACTATAGCCTTGAGGATTGTATGTATCCCGGTGCATGCAGGTACAAAACAAATCATGAATTTGAGATGTGAAGATTTTCCTATCATAATTCGGAAATGTGGGCAACTTCACAGGAGCAGGCCCATTTTTAATTGGTTCCTCGGAATCACCCGAATAAATAGTACTAATTACCTAAGGCAGTATGGATTTGAGTTATCGGAAAGGACGCGACGCGACGCGGTTCCCTTTTTCAAGGTACGGAGTTCTGGAATGCTACCAGTGAGTCATTTATGATTTGACTCATTTCCACGGGCGTGAGGAACATCGCTAGAGTGGGGCCGCAAAGGCTTGTCTTTATCCGCAAACCAGTGTGACGACAACGCCATTGCGTCCCTTCATAAGCTAATTTTGGTCTCCGAAATCCTTCTTGAAGGCTTTCCTTATATGATCCGAAAAGGCGCCTGAAATAGTGTTTAAATAACTGGCCGTTGGGGCAAGTTGTTGTTGGTGATAATGGTTCAGGAGGGTAGCCAGACAACCGTGGTCTCGGTTATGGACAACTGCCATAAGTCTGCGCCCCTGTTCCACGTATGGCTTGAAACATACGGGCAGATGATGCAATATACGCAAAGCTTATTCTTACCTTTTTTACCTCAAGGCGCCAGTGATTCCATGTCGTGAGAAGGTATGGTTTAGTTGCCACTTGCCTTTTCGTTGCTTACTTAGCTCATAACTAGAGTACTATCGCTGAAGATATTCATCTCTTACCTATATCCTTCCACCCACTTATCAACTGCTCCTTCCTCGACATAAAAGTTATACAGAACTAACCCCCAAATGACGTAGAGTGTATGCTGCCCGGTGATGGAGCCCGCCCAGTCGAAGAGCGTTCGTGCGGCCAGAAAATTCTGTGCCCACCTATTTTCTTTATCAAAATGATGGCAGATAGGAAGGTACTACCGGTATAGCTTAGTACATGTCATTCTCTCGTCTGTAGTTACCTTAGGAAAGTCCTCGACACGTAGCTCACTTGTCTTTCTTAACACTTCTCTCACCTCCATTTTGTTTCCCCCGAACTCCCGACACTACTTCATATATCATATTTGCTTCCTCTCACAGCTGTGATTTAATCAAGATGGACGAGTGCGCTCTCGATATGCTTAATCCCACTGACTGGGGCGTTAGCCTGTCGACAAGTCCTGTAGGCAGTACTCCCTATAGGAGACGCGCTGCGGACACCTTTCCGGAGTTCATGGACCCCGATAGAGCGAGAATCATCAAGCGACTCCCAACCTGTGGCTGGCGTAAGGGTCGGGCGTTATGGGCTTGCTTGTGGTTGTCGGACATCGACCGCCTCTGGCATATTTTCACAATAACTGAGAAGTGTGTGTATGAGGAACATCTGCTCCGAACTATGTTGGTGAGAGCTATATTCAACAACTCGTCCATAGCGACGGCATTGAAGTCATGTGAATATAGCTGCCTAGGTATGGTGGATCAGCTAACATTTTCCTAAGGGACTCCACCAATCAGCGACGAACTCGAGGAGGCTAATGAGGACAGAGAGTACGGCAGCGATGGTGGGGAGGCGAGGGAGCGAAACCTCGATGATACCCAATTAGAGAGCCTTTTTGAAGGGTTAGAAATAGACGAGAGGGCCCATCGAGGTGCGCTTGCGGAAGAATTAGTAAGTTGATCATCGGTAAGGCATGTTCGTCTTCCGTGCTGACGATATGCAGTGCCTCGAGAGGGACAACGGGACCTGTCTTGTTAAAAGAGTCCCATGGATAACTGGGGCAACGTGCATATTCCCTTCTCATCTTGGACAGCCGAAAAACACCCGGAAATTACTAGACCTATGGGATACCCTATCCTTGTTCTGGGAAAAGGATAAAATTGAGGCATGGAAAAAGGCGATTCAGGGACCAGATAGTGTTGAGACTTGCGGTAACATGATGTGCCTTGGGCTTGGTGTTGCCACTTATTGGCAGACGGCTGCCTTCGCGCTCAAACCAATAGACATCAGCGAAGACCGCAAGGCTCTCAGGGTAGAGTTTCACTGGCTGCCGCAATCTATACCAGAGTTAGTAAAGTTAGCAGCTCCGCCTAGTATTCCAACGGGTCTTGAAAATGGCTCAGGCCCTTTTAAACTGCAGGACGAGGAGACCGGCGGAGAGTTACAATCAGGGGACGTGCTTACCTTCAGGACAGCGGATCCAGAGAGGCTTCCGCTTCCGTCTATTGACCTCCTGCATATGCAGTGGGTGATGAGCCGGCTCGTCGCTATTAGTGGTATCCTCGATTCCCAGGACTAAGAGGAGGAGGAGGAAATATGGGAAGAAGATAAATGACCGAAGCATTCATAACAACTGGAGGATGTTTAATGCCATTTTGTACCCAGGATTGCGATTGTGAGTTTTCCAATGCTGTATGGTAAGGGGAATGGTTTGTTCGCGACGCATGCGAGTCATTTCCGGGTTTATGTGCGGGCGGTGTTGGAGCGTGGGAGGGCATTATAGTTGGAGGTGGAGACAATCGGATTAGCATTTCCCATGTATCTGGTGCGTCCTCTGCGTTGGCCTTTGTGGTTGAAGAGGTGTTGAAGGGTGAAAGTTGTCGGATGCGGTGGGGGAGGGAGGGATGCTATATCGTTGAGTCTTCGGAAGTTGCGTTTAAGGAGATTGCTGTGGAGGTGGCGAGGGTCCTTCAGCAAAAGGGACTGATTACATCAACAAACATGGAATGTTTGAATTCGGAAACTGCCTCTCAGATTTGGTCGCCTAGTCCGTTGGTCTGGGGATTGGATGCAAGAGCTCGGGCAGAAAAGTTGAAAGAGCTCGGCTGGCTGCATTCTGGTCCCTCTTTGAGCGCGTTGATGGAGTCTGCTATCGATTCGGTGCTGGTCGGTTCCCAAGGTTGAACCTGCTATTCAAATCTACGTAACATAAAATCCTACCTACAAAGCAGCTACATTTTTACTGATATCTTTTAATCTTTCTGAAAGCCTCCCAAGTTACACTCACATGATGACGCGAATATTTCGTGAACTCTCCATCAACGCGACTTCTGCCGCTGAAGAGGCGACAGTAAACAGAGTAGTTAAGCGGAAACCATCATAAAAATCATCACCTTTCACCCACCAAGGTCAAAGGGTATTCAGAATTTCGTCCGTTTTGTCCTCGACCGAGCAGACAGGGAGCTGCACCCAGCGAGGAGATATGGGGGGGGGGGGGGGGGGGGGGGGGGGGGGGGGGGGGGGGGGGGGGGGGGGGGGGGGGGGGGGGGGGGGGGGGGGGGGGGGGGGGGGGGGGGGGGGGGGGGGGGGGGGGGGGGGGGGGGGGGGGG